>JXCR01124328.1:69085-84604 GCA_002079205.1 Phalaenopsis hybrid cultivar | reverse complement strand
TATATATATATATATATATATATATTGAAAATGATGAGATCGGATAGACCTCATATATCTAATAGTTTAAGTAATTAAGCACAATACCATTAATAATATATCATCTCAAAGGATGAACGTATCACTTATTAGTAGGCTTAACTATCTAAACTTTAAAAATTATGACTCTATTTTGGTCTGTAAAATTTATAGCCAACAAATTCTCCTATCTAATACACAGAGTAGATAGGGTTTAGATTAATATGGGTTTTTAATTCCCAATAGAAGAAAACCCCTATAGTTAATTACATCTTAGACAACCGAAGTCACCTAAGAAAACTCTCGATAATGATCAGATGTTTCGTCTTCAAGAACTTAACGTTCAAGTTTCCACGATTGTTCATAGGAAAAGTCAAATGGGATAGGTTCAAATAGGAACAGTTATTTCCGGAATCCAAAGGAATGAAAAGTAAGAGATGTCGAAGATACTGAAGAATATTCATTGACATCTCAAACTGACATATGATTTGGCTTTACGTCTTTGAAAGGGAAGTTATGTGATATTTCTGTCCTATAAATTATTTAGATATTCAGGACTTGTGTCTGCATGTCATATGCAAATAGCGTGAGAAAATATGAGAATTTATGTAGTGCTAGACGACAACCTCAGAAGCCTAAAAAGTTTAGGACTTATATCATACGATATGAAATCGTAGAAGGTCCTAAAAGATAGTGTGAGGATTTACGTCATGCAAGATGAACTACCTCGACGTCCTTATGTATGTTATTTAAATCTATCAAAATCCAGCCAAAGCTTCTTCTGCTGTTTCTTTGTTGTCACCTCGACCACCATCCAAAGATGAGTTTTCATTTGCTCCAGATTTGTCGTCTCGATTGCTGCCCGGGGATGAATCACTAATTGACAATGTCGTCATCTCGTCCCGAGAAGAAGGAAGAAGAGAGAAAATTATGCCTCAAAAGGCCTATCCTAGGGGATTGTACAAACATACTAGAAGAACTTATATTTAAAAGTTTGAATGTAGGTGAATGTCTATAGTACAATATAGTACAAGAAAGAAACAATTGTGTAGTGATGTACTGTAACAGGAAAAGACTGAAAGAAAATTATGGAAATGAAGCAACATAAAGAAAGGAAAGACTATGCAATAAAAAAAAGTGTGCAGTAAAGGAACAAAACTGAAACAACTAAGTGTACCTGATTAAGTCTGGCGATGCTACAAAACATATTACAATTGCATAATATAACAAATATTTGCAAATGATAAAAGAAATGTTAAGTGATAAGCATATGAAAATTTAAAGTGGAATATTAGCTTTTAATTTAGGTTTAGGCTCAGAATAGACCTCTTTTTCTCTTTTATCTCGATCCCACAGGCAACTGATATATCAAAGTCAACCTATCAACATCAATTAGAGGCCACCAATGAATCACCCCTATAATCAGGCAGCCCTAGACCCTATCGTATAAAGGATGTGTGAACGGAGTAGTATCTGAACTCCTCAAAGTTTAGGACATCCATACGTGAAATGTAGTCTCTAAACTCATCAAAGTGTAGTGCACCTATACTTGAAATGTAGTATTTAAACTCATCAAAGTGTAGTGCACCTATACGTGAAATGTAGTATCTGAACTCATCAAAGTGTAGTGCACCTATATGTGATATGTAGTATCTGAACTCATCAAAGTGTAGTGCACCTATACATGATATGTAGTATTTGTCGTGCAAGACATAGTGTGTGGCATTCGTTGTATAATATCTAAGGTGCATTATGTTATTTGTGGTGTAGTGTATGAACTGTATATTGTGTATGTGAGTGTAGTATCTATTTCTTGTGCAAGGGTAATGTCTGTGTAAAACATGTAGTATCTGTTCTTTCCTAATTGTAGCATCGGTGCAAGTTCTTGTAGTATTTTTTGTTTTCTAAATACCAATTCCCAGGCCTTTTGAAAGGGGTTAGAGCAATTGATGATTTAGGGGTGAAAGGACATCACACTAATTGAATGTTGATTTTATATTTCAGCTATAAACAAAGCTGTCAAATGGTTCTTTCCATCATCGCATGTTACCCCTCGTCTCAAAATAATAGGCCACCTCGACATTTCATATGCTCATCGAATGAAGTTTTATATATCTCATATTAAGAAAATGAGAAGAGTATTCATTTAAGCATTTATATAGCATCCACCTTCCACCTTAGGCTCAAATTGTAAACCTGTACATGTAATTATTGCATACTGCCTTAAATTTTCCAAGGGGAGACAAAGATTATAACATTTAAAATTAACTCTCAAAGTTAAAAGATGATTTTCAACTAATCCTTGAAGAAAGGGCAGCAAAAGGAACAAAATTTGAGTCTCAAATGTATATTTCAAATCATAGAAATGATTTCTAACATATATTCTAGCAAAAAAAAAACGAGAAGTACAAAATCTGCGTCCCAAATGTATATCTCAAATCTTGAAAAAATGAATTCCAGTAGGTATTTGAACAAGGGGGCAGCAAGAAGTATCAAAACTGAGTCCCAAGTATATTTTTTGAGGCATAAAAGTAAATTCCAGCAAGTATTTGAACAAGGGACGGCAGAAAAATATCAAAACTGAGCTCCATATGCATTTTTAAACCATATAAATGAATTCCAGCAGGTATTTGAACAAGGGGAAGCGAAGAAGGCATAAACCGAGCCTCCACATGCATTTCCCAAGCCGTAAAATGATCTCCAACATGTATTCAAATAAGGGGCAGCAAGAGAAGCAAGAAACAAATTCCAAATATATTTCCAAATCATTAAAATGTTCCCAATGTCAGAGTTCAAATAAAGAGAATTACAGGAAATATAATTGAATCTCCCCATAAGAGCTAAATCAAATCCAGCAAATAGCCAAAAGGAATAGGCCATTACCAAACTAAAACCGAGCCATTAGATGGTTATACAGATCTTTAAATTTTTTTTTCCAAAATTGAAGTTCAAATAAAGAGAGCTATAGTAAACATAATTGAACCTTCGAGACTAGATGAACTCATAAATCTTTATAACAAAATGTAGAATCAGCCGAGAAGTTCAAAACAAAACTTCCAAGATTGGATGAAATCGAATGCCTTACTAAGAAGCACAATACAAAATTTCTCATGGATCACATAAACTTAAGAATCTCCATGTTAAAGTAATGCAATGAGAAAATAGTAGTCAAGAGTACTCAAAATTAGCAAACATAACCTCAGCATGAGTAACACACAAAAAATGGCTCTTCCAAGTAATTGCTCAAGTATCAAAATAACAATAATATATGATAGCAATTCATTATCATAAATCTAGAACTTAACAACTATGGAATTACAAAAAAATTAATTTCAATGAGTTGGTAATATATAATCTCTGATTTCCGACAAAGTTCAATGAAGCTTAAGAACAACAAATAAAAGAAGTAATATCAACTTCCTTCTATCTATGAAGCAGAAATGCAATGTTATTTCTCTGGCAAAATATTCATATTCATAGAAGTAGAAGTATAAGAAAAAGAAGCCAGGTATATTGACTCACCGATCCAACATGCAAAACTCTAAGTATCTCCAAAAGGGTTTAGGAGAATTTAGAAGTGGTAAGAAGAAATAATCTCTAAATCACTAGAACGGAAGAAGCCAAATTTGAAAGAAATTGCTAGCCAATCGATCTTTTTCCTTAGTATATGAATCAGAAAGAAGATCTAACCCAAAAAAAAATCTCTTAGGGCAACTTTTAGAAAACGCAAAGCAACCCTCAAGCAAAAAAAACTCAAATCGTTCAGATAAAAAAAGGGGTATTTATAGCCGAAGGAAGGAGAAGTGCCTATCGATGAGGCTTACACATTTGGGCGGGAAAAAATTGGTGAGAAAAGGGTTACTGACAAAGCAACCGGCGACGAAAGTCGGTTAAGACCGGCGAGGGAAGGGATGACCGAAGAACCAGGAGGAACTCCGAGATCCGGTTAAGAGAAGCGAGGAGGAGGAAAAGGTCTGGTTACGACAAGAAAGGCTTCGGGAGGAGGAAAGGGAGGAACGCAGAGAAAAATTTTAGGTTTTATTTATTTTTTATTTTTATTTTTTTTAAACTAACAAACTCTTTTTTTTCCTCGAAATTGACTTAACAACTCAGAGGATGTGAAGAGAATTAGTGCAGACAAAGATTATCGTGTTGCGTGACCAAATGAAAAGATGTTGAGATTTTCATACATATTTTACACTGATTTTGATGATATTACACTTGAAAGAAAATTATTTTTGATATTTTGTTGCAGGTATGTTTGAATTATGGTCATTGGAGCAAAAACATGCAAAAGGAGCAAATTTGGAGCAAAAAGGACCAAAATATGGAGATTTGATCTTGGGAGCCGACGGCGAGCTCGACGCCACCAACGGTGAGTTTTTCCCGAGAGTCAAGAATTAAATATTCTAGAAGGCCGTCGACGGCACCATCGAGGCCACCGACAACGAGCACATTGGTTCTCTCAACAGATGCATTGAATGTAAATGATTTTTGAAGGGACGCTTGGGCAACTCTTGAAAAGTCTTCTACAACTTTAAAAGAAACATTGGGAGGCCCAAAAAGTGGTGTCCACGAGGGTGTCCGAGGAGTCTTTGTTGTTTGTGATGCCCATTAAAGTGTAGAGAGTGGTTAGTATTGTGAGGAATTCTTTGAGAGATTGTAAGAGTGAAAGGAAAGAGAGAGATTTATTCCTCCCTCCTTGCCACTTCGAAGGAGAATTCTGTGTGCTATAAAAAAAGGAAGAGATTCAGAAGAACTTCGAGGAGTTTGCTTGGAGAGGAATTAGAGATAAGTTGTATTTTAATATTGAAGTTTGTATGACTTTGCTTTTATATATAAATTCCAAGTTTTATCGTATCTTCTCCATGAATTCTGAGTAGTTTTCTCTGTCTTTCTCCTTGTCTTGAGATTTTGTGAAATGGTGATTTGAATTGGTTGTGCCATGAGAATGTTAAGGATGTTGTGATGATCTTTTCACTTTAATCTTAATTTACTTTCAATCTGGCCAATTGATTTGTTAAAATATGTTGAGTTTTACAACTAAAGTGAAGATTACATCCAAGTTTTAGGGAGGTCAAGTCCTTGAAAGTTGGGTGCAAGTAAATATGGAAATAAAAATTTTCAGGCATAGAATTTGAGATTTTAGAGTGACAGGCTAAAATCCTCAATTTGGTCCTATTGTTTGGGTGTTGAAGTGTAGATGTTAGCCCTCAGGTGAGGGGAACGTAGGAGCTCTAAAGTAAGAGTTGGGTGTTGAAGTGTAGATGTTAGCCCTCAAGCGAGGGGAACGTGGGAGCTCCGAAGTGAGAGGTGGTGTTGAAGTGTAGATGTTAGCCCTCAGGCAAGGGGAACGTGGGAGCTCCGAAGTGAGAGCCAGTATCCTCCCAGCCTAGCCGCAGATTCAGTAACCAAGCATAGGATTAGTCAATGTTCTTTATTTCTGGTCCAAAGGGTCAAGAATAGGTATGCTCCTATTTGGCACAATATAATTTGAACTGTTTTAATTTATCCATTCACTTATATTTCTTGACAAGGAGATGAATGCTTTCTTATATTTGAACTTCACATTAGAAACTTTATTAGTAGAATTAGTTAATTAAGAGTTTATTAAAATTATATTTTTATTGCTTGCCTATTAGTGAAAAATATGCAATTTGAACTATATTGTTGTGATTAAGTATTGAATTTTTAAATGTTAGTTCGTAGCCTCTAATATTACTCCCTGTGGGATCGATATCCTGGACTTCATTAGAGCTCTACATTACTTGAGTGATACGTACACTTGCGTTGATAAGTGTGACTTTGCAATTATTGAATATTTTATACACATCTTTATCAAATCGATAACCACTGTCAAGTTTTTGGCGTCATTATTNATATATATATATATATATATATATATAATCATAATTAGAGTAACAGACAAATTAGGACTATTAGAAAACTTTTACTTAAATTACTACTTACTTTCATTTTTTGTTAACTATTTTTCTGTGTACTGATTTCAATTGGATGCGTAAATTTGGAACTGAAAATCTTATACCCTACGATTCAGAATTAGAACACACTGTTAAGAGAATTAGAAAATTAAGGAAAGAACCTAGAAATCCTGATACAATGGAAAATAATGTGAACAATCAAGGAATAGAAAATGAACATCAACCTAGACCTCTACAAAATTATGCAAATCCTACAGCAGATGAAATTCACTTATCTATCCAAAATCCTGATGTAGCTGCTAATTCATTTGAGGTCAAACCTACTATTATCAAAATGGTACAAAAATCAATTCGGAGGTACACCAAATGAAGATCCTAATTTACACCTCATTAGTTTTTTAGAACTTTGTGCTACATTTAAATATGACAAAGTTTCAAACGATGCTATTAGACTTAGACTTTTTCCTTTGAAAATTACTGTGAAGAAACCTCCACCACCATTTCCTTAAAGATTGAAACAACACAAAAAGGATAAAAAATTTTCACTGATAATGAGACTGTTGCACTCAATGAAGAGTGTAGTGCAATTATTCAGAAAAAGCTTCTTGAAAAATTAAAAGATCTAGGTAGTTTCACTATATCGTGTGCTATCAGTGAAAGATTTTATGGAAGAGCTTTATGTGATTTGGGAGCCAACATTAATCTTATGCACCTATCAATTTTCAAAATATTAGGATTAGGAGAAGTCTCACCTACTTCTGTAACTCTTCAGTTAGCGGATCGTTCAGTTACTTATCCTAAGGGAGTTATAGAAGATGTGTTAGTAAAAGTTGATGAATTTATCTTTCCTGTGGATTTTATTGTTTTAGATATGGAGAAAGATAAAGAAATACCTATAATTTTAGGGAGACCTTTTTTAGCTATTGGAAGAGCTATGATAAATGTTCAAAAGGGAGAATTAACTATGAGAATTAACGATCAAGAAGTGACTTTTAACATTACAAAATCTATGAAATACCCTGCTGTTGAAAGAGATAATAAATGTTTTCGCATGGAAATTAGTGAACATCTATTGTACAAGCATTTTAAAGAATATTTTGAAGAGAAAAAAGATTTTGAAGACAAAGATGAAATTATTTTGGACAAAATAGAAAATGAAGAATTAGATTATGTTCAGGAAAGATTTGAGATGCTGGACATTACAGGAAATGCTGATAAGAATCTAGTTCCGTCAATTATAAAACCAGCTAAACTTGAGTTGAAAATCTAACCACTTGAAGTATGTGTTTCTGGGAAACTCATCTACATTACTTGTTATTACCAAGCCACTTGAAGTATGTGTTTTTAGGAGACTCATCTACATTACCTGTTATTATATCTTTTCCTAGCCACTTGAAGTATGTATTTTTAGGAGACTCATCTACATTACCTATTATTATATCTTCTGCCTAGTCACTTGAAGTATGTATTTTTAGGAGACTCATTTACATTACATGTTATTATATCTTCATTTTTGCAAGAGCAAAGACTTTTGGATACATTAAAAAGATATAAGAAAGCTTTTGGTTGGACCATAGTTGATATTAAAGGAATTAGTCCTTCGATCTGTATGCACAGAATTATACTGGATAAGAAATATAAGCCAAGAGTTGATCCACAAACGAGATTAAACCCAATGATGAAAGAAGTAGTCAAGAAAGAAATTCTGAAATGGCTGGACACTGGAATTGTATATCATATTTCAGACAGTGCTTAGGTAAGTCCAATTCATTGTATTCCTAAAAAAGGAGGGGTGACTGCTGAAGCACAAAAAACAACGAATTAATACCCAGACAAGTTATTGGGTGGCGTATTTGCATTGATTATAGAAAATTAAACACTGCCACTAGGAAAGATAACTTCACTTTACCATTTTTAGATCAAATAGTGGATAGACTTGCTGGGCACAAATATTTTTATTTTTTAGATAGATATACCGGCTACCATCAAATTACTATTGCTCCTAAGGATCAAGAAAAGATAACATTTACTAGTCTTTTTGGAACTTTTGCTTTTTGAAGAATGCATTTCGAATTATGTAATGCACCTGCAGCATTCCATACATGTATGATGTATATATTTAGTAAGTTAATTGATGATGAAATAGAAATGTTTATGGATGATTTCTGTATATTTGGAATATCATTTGACGCATGCTTAAATTATGTTGAAAAATTTTTGGAGTTATGCAAAAGAAATAATTTAGTTCTAAATTGGGAGAAATATCAATTTATGGTTGCAGATGCGAAAGAACTAATTTAGTTCTATATTGGGAGAAATGTCAATTTATGGTTGCAGGAGGAATTGTGTTAGGATAAAATTTCAAAAAATGGTATGGAAGTAGACCCTGCAAAAATTCAAGTTATATCTAAATTAAGACCTCCTACTAATGTAAGTGGGGTTAGAGAACCTGCAAAAATTCAAGTTATATCTAAACTAACACCTCCTACTAATGTAAGAGAGGTTAGGAGACAAAAATTCAAGTTATATCTAAACTAACACCTCCTACTAATGTAAGAGAGGTTAGGAGTTTCACAAAAATCCGAGTTATATCTAAACTAACACCTCCTACTAGTGTAAGAGAAGTTAGAAGTTTTCAGATGTTGGTTTTTACAGGCGTTTTATTAAAGATTTTTCAAAAATTACCAAACCTCTATGCCAAGTTATATCTAAACTAACACCTCCTACTAATGTAAGAGAGGTTAGGAGTTTTCTTGGACATCTTATAACACCTCCTACTAGTGTAAGAGAAGTTAGAAGTTTTCTGGGACATGTTGGTTTTTACAGACTTTATTAAAGATTTTTCAAAAATTACTAAACCTCTATGCCAACTTTTAGAAAAGGACAAGAAGAAAGATTTTTCAAAAATTACCAAACCTCTATGCCAACTTTTAGAAAATGACAAGAAATTTGAGTTTACTGAAAACTGTTTAAATGCCTTTGAGTTATTAAAAAAAAGCTAATCACAACCCCTATAATAGTTTTACCTAACTGGGAGAAACCATTCAAACTGATGTGTGATGCTAGTGATTATGCAACTGGAGCTATTCTTGGACAACGGTATGATAAGATTTTTAAAGTTATATGCTATGCTAGTAAAACTCTTAACGATGCTCAAATTAACTAGTTTGTTACTAAAAAAGAGTTACTGGCTATTGTGTTTGTTTTTGACAAATTTAGATCTTATTTAATTGGGACTAAATGAGTTGTGCACACTGATCACTCTGCTATTAATATCTGATGCAAAAGAATGATGTCAAACTAAGGTTAATTTGATGGATACTTTTGATGCAAGAATTTGATTTTGTGGTTATTGATGAAAGGAAATTGATAATCAAATTGCTGATCATTTGTCGAGATTAGAATATCATGAATTATCTGACACCGATAATGAAATTACGGACAGTTTCCGTGATGAACAACTTTATAATATTAATGAGTGGAAAATACCATGGTATGCTGATATTGTTAATTATATTGTAAGTGATATTTTTCCACCTATGTTGATATTGTAACAACAAAGAAAATTCATTCATGATGCAAAAGCATGTTTTTGAAATGAGCCTTATTTATGTAAATAATGTAAGAATCTTATTATGAGGAGATGTGCACCTTATGAAGAAACTGAACTAATTATTCAGAAATGTCATGATTCTGAATTTGTAGAACAATTTGAAACTGATAAACTGCTTATAAAATTTTACAAGCTGGATTCTATTGGCTTACTCTCTTTAGAGATGTTTACAGATACATAAAAACTTGTGATCGATGCCAACAAGTAGGCAATATATCTAGAAGAAATGAAATGCCTCTGAATTTCATGTTAGAAGTTGAGATCTTTGATGTTTGGGGATTAGATTTCATGGGACCATTTATTCCTTCATTTGGGAACTTATACATATTAATTGCAGTAGACTACGTTTCAAAGTGGATTGAAGCACAAGCTTTACCTCGTTGTGACGCTAAAAGTATTTCAAGATTTTTAATGAAAAACATTTTCACTATATACGGAATGCGGAGTGATTATCACTGACGGAGGATCGCATTTCAGGAAAAAATACATTCAGAGATTGACAGAAAAGTTTAATGTTATTCATAGAATCTCTACTTTCTATCACCCTCAGACCAGTGGGTTAGCTGAAGTTTTTAATAGGATTAAACAAATACTTGAAAAGATGTAAACCCTAGTAGAATAGATTGGTCCACTAGATTGGATACTGCATTATGGGCTTATAGGATGTAAACCCTAGTAGAGTAGATTGGTCTACTAGACTGGATACTGCATTATGGGCTTACAAGACCGCTTATAAAACTCCTAATAGAATGACTCCCCACAAGCTGATTTTTGGAAAGACTTGTCACTTACATATAGAATTAGAGCATAAAGCCTATTGGGTAATTAAAGAATTCAATTATAATTTGAAAGATGTCAGTGAGAAGAGATTGTTAGAAATGAATGAATTAGAAGAATTAAGAAATGAATCTTATGATAATGACAGAATTTATAAGGAGAAACTAAAGTTATGTCATGATCGGAAGATTAAACAGAAGAATTTTGAACCAGGACAAGAAGTTTTGCTTTACAATACAAGGCTAAAATTATTTAATGGGAAATTGAAGTCGTTGTTGGTTAGGACCCTTTACTGTGACTCGAGTTTATACTTACGGAGCCGTTGAAATTGAAAATCAAAAGACTGGGATAGATTTAAAGTAAATGGACACAGATTAAAGCCGTATTTTGAGGGTAAAAGACCAAATTTTAAAGAGGCTTTAATGGTCAGTCAACTTGAATAATATCTGAATAGGTCGGGCTGACGACGTTAAATCAAGCGCTTTATGGGAGGCAACCTATAGTTATCTTTATTATTTTTTTTATTGCTATTATAGTGTTTTTGTTTGAAATTATTCTTTATTTGGTAGTTTAAGCCTCTACTACTCGTATTTACCCTTGAATCATCATAAAAATTGGATCCATAGAGAAAATTGGAATGCATTCGGACTAGAGCGAAACTGTGAAGTTTTTGCTTTTGGCACCGACAGCAGGTTTTTCCCGAGAGTCCTGACAATTAATTCTCAAGGATTGCCAACAGTGCCATTGACGCCGCCAACGGCGAGAACGGCGAGATGACGGTTTTCAGAGTTTGAAATGTCAGTTTTTTGGCAGTTTTAGGCAAGATTTACTCCCTATAAACTTCCAAACTCGGTTCTTAAATTCACATTGTCCAAAAATGAATTGAAACTCCACTAAATTTATCCATATGGCTTCCAATTCCACTGAAAACCCTAGATTTTAGTGTTCAACCGGAGAAAGTTCATTAGTTCCAAGGCGCAACGAATCTTCAACAATGTGCTGACAAAGAGGAGATTAATCAAAGAAAGAGGATTCGTGAATCGAGGATTGAACAATCCTTTGACAGTAAAAAAGAGATGATTGTGTGACGATGATGGGAAGTGTTGTGCTACACTACTGCCACCGTAGTCATTCTTGTGGTGAAGGAGTTTTATGCTAATTTGCATGGAATCAACCAGGGAGTCGTCTATGTATGAGGCAGATGGATAAATTTTGCTCCTGCATGGATTAATGAGTTATATATGATCGAGAATGTTCTTATCTGCCATTATTCAAACTTCGTCCCAACAAGAAATCTGATGAATGGGATCTACCAATTTTTTACGGACGAGACTGAAGACTGGGAAATGAGAGAAAACATGTATGTTAGTTTCTCTGCTACACTTCTAAACCCAGTTTCTAAACACTAACACTTCTTCATTTCTACAAAACTATTACCGACAATGAGAATCGATAAAGTTACTAAAGAAAGTGCTATTCTGAATTACTATATTCAAATGGGAATGTCGATTGATATTGGATCGATAATTGTGAAGTTTGTTTTGGGCCTGATCGTTCATACATCAACTTATGGGCTTGGACATCCTTCAACAATCTTCTTACTCTGCAGTTAATTCCAAGTATCTTATGAGAATTGAGAAAAGGTACTTCTACCTTAGAAGCCTTTGGACCCAACCCAGAAGTTCCCAACCAATGAAGATGAGAATGATATGACTATTATTACAGATCAATCGTCTCATAATTCACTTCCTATTCAGCCTCTAGTTCTGGACAAGACACTAGTGATCCTGCGCAGAATCAATAAACTGGAGAAAGAGGTACAAAATGTTATGAATGCAATTAACAATATCTTTAATTTTTTTGATCATCTAGACTGGAGGATGAAAGAGCATTTTGATCACTCTAGACCTATCGAAGGAAGTTTGATACGATTGATGAGAAAGATGGGATTGATAGAAGAAGACACTATTGAAGAATTCCCATATTGACCCTTCTATAACATCTTCGTTCATGTTAAATCGATGGGCGATATGAGAGGAGAAACAAGAATTGAATTGGAGGAGTAGTATATTTACTTTACTACCTATATGTTTATGTGTGTGATTTTATTTGAACTTATGTGTTTGCTTTACTTTCGAATTTTGCTTTTAGATCTTAGTATAGTTGAGATTGAGGATTAAATGTATGTTTTCAACGTTTAGAGTGTTGTGGCATGGATTGCGACGCTGAATTGATCTATTAAGGTTGAGAAAATACCAAACTTATGTGTGTCGTGTAACGTGTATTGTAACCATGGGATTTTATATATAATTGTAATATTTTGTGTTGTGAATGTTTATTTGTGTTAGTACATCATTTAATCACTTAAATTTATGTTTAAAATGATTGAACGAATGTAGACGAGGCTTGAAATTGATTGAAATCGCAAAAATCTAGAATTGAACTAATTTTGAAAATCTAGTCGACGGCGCCATCAACGCCACCGACGGTGGATTTTTCCTGAAACTTAAGCTATTTAATTAAATACAGCTCGCCGATGGCGGCGAGATAAAAAAAAAACACTTTTAAACGTGATTTTGACCACTCAACCGCCACTATTCATCATCCACTTCCTCTTAAAAAATGAAAATTTTGATCTAGGGCTTGAAGATTTTAGATTTGGGGCAGTTTCAAAGTGTTTAGACACCGGATTTTATCATCTCTCGGTAAGAGTNCCTCTTAAAAAATGAAAATTTTGATCTAGGGCTTGAAGATCTTGGATTTGGGGCGATTTCAAAGCGTTTAGAACCGGATTTTATCATCTCTCGGTAAGAGATTCACTCCGAACTAAAAATATTTGATTTTCACATTGAATTTCTTCTACATTGAAGAGATCTGAAAAAAAAATGAGAGTGTGGAGAAAATATTTAGAAGAAATTCATGGAACTTAGTTTTAAACTCTTAGAGTCACTCTTATAAGCCATTATTTGAGTATTTGAAGTGTATTTTGGAATTTTTTTTATATATAATTTTGATTAGATTGAAATGGCTCCGCAACAAAAGAGGTGACTTGAGTTTGACGAGTCTCGCTTCATCAATGCGAAGGCTAAGTTGAGATTTACTTCAATATTTCAAGGGAAAAAATGTATACAAGATCGTGTTTTTGAGAGTCTGGGAGGAGAAGTCGAAGGAGGTATTACCGAGCGGAGGTGGGAAAATTTTTGTTATACCACCAATAAGGCTGTTGTGAATGTTGTGAAAGAATTATATGCCAATGTGTTCTATTCTGAGGACGGAACCGTTCGAGTAAGAGGGTTTTCTGTTAAGTTTAGTGTCGCCCGCATTAACTCATTTTATGAAGTCCCAGACTCTTATATCTGCAATTATGAAACCTTCAGTACAATGGAAGACCCGCTAAATGATGTCATTAACTTTCTCACTAATAGGAAAGGGACATGGAAGATAAAAAGGCGAGAACGGGTAAATTTTTTTGCATCCATGTTGAATGTCACATCTAAAGCGTGGCACCATTTTATTTCCTCTACTCTGTTACCTACCTATCATCATAGTGAGGTAACAAGAGATAGAGCTATTCTGAATTTCTGTATTCAGAACAATCGGACTATAAATGTGGGGATAATTATTTATAAGAATATTTTGACCGTGACAAGGAGTGAATTAAGTGGAGGTTTGAGACATCCTGGTCTCATTTATGCACTTTGCCAACTTTCTAGACTTGAAGCTGGAGATGATGAAGAATGAGTTTACCCTATGAAACCCATTAGTAAAGCTAATTTAAAGACGTATGAATCCCATGAAGGATGGAGATTTGGGAGTAGGAGTCAAGAATCTTTTACTAGTAGAGATATCCCCTCTACTAGTTATGACCTTCCTTCCTCTAGTTCCCCTACCCCTCAAGATTTAATGAATGAGTTAACCTTGCAGCGGAAGAGTATATAGCAAATAAATGAAAGAATTGGGGGATTAGAATGTAGACATGATTATGATAGTGAGTACCTACAGAAATTAAATGAATGAATTGGGGGATTAGAATGTAGACATGATTATGATAGTGAGTACCTACAGAGGCATTCTGACTTCGAGATAGCTTACTACAAAGCTCAGGCCCGACACTACAAAGGTGAGCCTGATGTTACTTTTCCTGAATGACCCCGTTATACTCAGTATCAAGCCAATCCACCTGCTGACCAGGGAGACGAGGATATAGTATAGGATTTTGATATATGATAGTGATTGATGTACTTTTATTTTGTGATTTTGTGATAGAGATAGATGTATGTTTGTTTGTACTTTTATTTTACTCTATACTTTATTTTATGTTTGTAGTTAGATAATTTTTATTTATTGTTATAAATGTTTAGCGTTGTAGTTGAAATTTGCATGTGTAGTTATAATAGACTTTGATTAGTACTTTATAAAATTGTATTGTGATGTGTTAGTGAATTATTGTGTTTGTATAATGTTTAGTTTTGTACTTATTTTAAAATTTCATTACCCAACAAATTCTCTAATGCTTGATATGTATATAAATCTCCTAAATTTATAGACCAGTTAAAGTAAAAATTTTGAGAAGGAACTGTAAAAATTTCAGAAAAATGAAAATGCTTAAAGTACTGAGGTATGATTTATATTTAAAATTTTTCTTTCCACATGTATCATGCCATATTAAAAATTTTAAGTTTGGGAGAGGGAAGAAAAAGATTAACTATTATATGTTCTCAATTTAAATATTTTAAAAAATTATTAATATAATTTTTTGTAGTGAATTTAATTCAGATAACTATATTTTGTAGATATTTAAATATTATGGTAGATTTAAAAGAATATTTTTGTGAGAAAAATTAATTTTGTAGATTAAAATATTTAGTATAAGAGAATAAGACTATAGTTAACTATTTAAAGTAAAGAAAACTATATTTTGAAATATTAAGAATCTTAGAAATTCATTTGAGAAGAAAAGATTGGGGCTCAATGATGTAAAAGCTATGAAATACTTATAAGGTAAAGGAATGCTTTGAGTTTCAAATTTTGAGAAAGAAAAGTGAAGTTCAAAATTATTAAATGCTATCTAGATATAGTAATCTTCACTTGAAAAAGAAAAAGAAAGGATTGACACAATCCTTGAAAAGAAAAGAAAAATATATAGGATTGAAAGCAATCCAAATGAAA
>JXCR01124328.1:29927-67961 GCA_002079205.1 Phalaenopsis hybrid cultivar | reverse complement strand
TTAAATCAAACTTATAGTATTTCTGAATTAAAACTTTACCACAATAGATCATAACTTTTAAGTAGTACTAAAATTACTTGAGGACAAGTAATAGTTAATTTTGGGGGATTTTGACTAAAGGAAAATATGTTGAGATTTTCATACCTATTTTATACTGTTTTTGATGATATTGCACTTTTAAAGGAAAATATGTTGAGATTTTCATACCTATTTTACACTAATTTTGATGATATTGCACTTTAATGAAAAGTATTTTTGATTTTTTGTTGCAGGTATGTTGAATTATGGTCATTGGAGCAAAAAGATGCAAAAGGGAGCGAATTTGGAGCAAAAATGACTAAAATATGGAGATTTGATCTTGGGCACCGACGGCGAGCTCAACGCCGCCGACGGTGAGTTTTTCCTGAGAGTCCAAAATTAAATATTCTAGAAGGCCGCCGACGGCAAGCTTGGCGGTTCTCTCAATAGATGCATTGAATGTGAACGTTTTTTGAAGGGACGCTANCTCGACGCCGCAACGACGAGTTTTTTTCGAGAGTCCAAAATTAAATATTCTAGAAAGCCGCTGATGGCACCATCGAGGCCGCTGACGGCGAGCACGTTGGTTCTCTCAACAGATGCATTGAATGTAGACGATTTTTCAAAGGATACTTGAGCAACTCTTGAAAACTCTTCTACAACTTTAAAAGAAACATTGGGAGGCCCAAAAAGTGGTATCCATGGGGATGTTCGTGGAGTCTTTGTTTTTTGTGGTGCCCATTAGAGTGTAGAGAGTAGTTAGTATTGTGAGGAATTCTCGAGAGATTGTAAGAGTAGAAGGAAAATGAGAGATTTCTTCCTCCTTTCCACTTCGAAGGAGAATTTTGTGTGTTGTAAAGAAAGGAAGAGATATTTGAGGAGTTTGCTTGGGGAGGAATTAGAGATAAGTGGTATTTACTTATTGAAGTTTGTATGACTTTGCTTTTATATATAAATTCCAAGTTTTATCGTATCTTCTCCATGAAAGAGAAACTTCGAGGAGTTTGCTTGTGGAGGAATTAGAGATAAGTGGTATTTACTTATTGAAGCTTTTATATATAAATTCCAAGTTTTGTCGTATCTTCTCCATGAGTTATGAGTAGTTCTCTGTTTTCTCCCTTGTCTTGAGATTTTGTGAAATGGTGATTTGAATTGGTTGTGCCATGAGAATGTTAAAGAACTTGTTAGTTTGCTTTGAATTTTATGAAATGGTGATTTGAATTGGTTGTGCCATGAGAATGTTAAAGAAGTTGTGATGATCTTTTCTCTTCAATCTTAATTTACTTTCAATTCTACCAATTGATTTGTTAAAATATGTTGATTTTTACAACTAAAGTGAAGATTACATCCAAGATTTAGGGAGGTCAAAGTTCTTGAAAGTTGAGTGCAAATAAATAGGGAAATAAAAATTATCAGGCGTAGAATTGGAGATTTTAGAGTGACAGGCTAAAATCCTCAATTCGGTCCAATCGTTTGGGTGCTGAAGTGTAGATGTTAGCTCTCAGACGAGGTGAACGTGGGAGCTCCGAAGTGAGGGCCGGTATCCTCCCAGCCTAGCCGCAGATTTAGTAACCAAGCATAGGATTAGTCAATGTTCTTTATGCCTGGTCCAAAGGGTAAAGAATAGGTATGCTCCTATTTGGCACAATACTATTTGAACTGATTCAATTTATCCATTCACTTATATTTTTTGAATTAGTTAATTATTTTATTAAAATTATATTTTTATTTCAATTGCCTATTAGTGACAAATATGCAATTTGAACTATATTGTTGTGATTAAGTATTGAATTTTTAAATCTTAGTACGTAGCCTATAATATTACTTTATGAGGGATCGATATCCAGGACTCCATTAGAGCCCTGTATTACTTGAGAGATACGTATACTTGAGTTGATAAGTGCGACTTTACAATTATTGAATATTTTATACACATCTTTACCAAATCTATAACTGCTATCAAGTTTTTTGTGTTGTTGCTGGGGATTTAAATCTTCTAGCAGCAGTATCAAATTCTTGTATTTTTAAGCATATATAAAGTTGTTGTCACTGCGCGAGCAAAGAGTAAGAGACCCCAAAATTGAGAGAATCAACTCAACATATTTATTTTATTTTCTTGTTATTTTTATCACATTTGATTATTAAAATATGTTCTCAAAATTCAATTTTAGTTGGTTGATTTTTCAAAAGAGAGTTTTTTTATTTATATTTTTTTATTGAATTTTGTTATCATCAAATTTTTGTTGTTTTGTTCTTTGTTCATCGTAGTCCCGAACCAACTTATGGTTCGTTGGCTTTAATCCATCACACTAAAAAGGACAAGTGAACGAACAGACAAAATTCTGAAAGAGATGTCATTAATCTGCTTCAACAAGTGTTATAGATTGAGTACATGCCAAAGCCTCGAAAGGTAAAATATGTTGAATGCATCAAAGTACATCTAAAAATGTCTCATGCTTGGTACATATCACAAGCTGAGCATATATAATACATGTATCATTATATCTAGTATGTTAAATTGCAATAAAAAGTTGTCCTCTGAATGTCTATCTCTGGTGGGGCAAGCTCCCGATCGAGCTGACCTACTAATCCACGCTCCAGGACAAGAGTCCCTTTACATGGGTTTAGAGGTGCAGCCCTCTCATAGCTGGCACGACAATAGTTCTTCCAACTCTGGGACCGGTCAGAATCCGTATGGCATTTTGCTATCATCCATCCTTAGGAAAGTTACAAACACCTTACGGCATCGTACCCCTGGAATGTAATGTTTAGCGATGTCTGCTCCATTCCCTTAGAACCAGCACTGAACCCACCCTACGGGTAAGCGGAATCTCCACGGATCCTTTGAACTCATCGGGGCCAAGGACATCTATTTCTTTTCCAAATAAATGTTGCTTTTGCTCATGAAAGTGACCTTGTAGAAAGGTCTCACAAAGTCGTTATGGTCAATATGCGGGGTATGTAATCACCTTCATCATATATATTGATGATACAACTGTTGGGAATATAGTCGACTGGAAGTATGCTCCATCGAACCATTCTCTTAATCATCCATTTTATCATGGGAGGTAGTGGGTCCACCTGATCATCTCTCAAAATCCCCTGGGAATTTCCTTATTTGTCCTCGGTGAAGTTGTAACATCAGCCACATTGTATGGTGATCCTACCCTTTCCACGCATCCATTTTTATGGCTCAGAATAGGTTCTTTCCATCAGAAGGCCCGCTCAACCCCTGTCTCTTAGATAAAAAATGCAGTCAAGAATACTTCTTTCATTGCTTTCAGAGAATACTTTGGTGTATATGTCCAAGCCTTCTAGTATATTAACAAACATTCCTTAAACATCTTTATAGAATTAAAATTTCATTTTATTTACTTTGATTAAATTATCAAATTCTGCCATGGTGATCAATGGTGGCTGTCTAGGGTGCTCCTTCATTTCAACATTGGTAAGAATCAGAGCTGGTGTTGTCTCTGCCTCCAGTGGAATATATGACTCTCTATCCAACTGGATATATAGCTCTGTATCTAACGGGATATATGGTTCCCCCATCAGGTGATCAGCGGTCTAAAATCCATTGTCAGTTGACGCGTACTCCTCCAAAGTACTATAGCGTTCCAGGTGGAGGATGTTGCAGTCTGTGCACTCCACAAATGCCCCTGTAGATGGTGTACATGTAGGTATCAAAACATTGCATGTCAAGCAACCCGTACAACTAACATCTGAAACTTATGGTATCTCTGGCTCTGTAGCGAATTTGGACTCATCGTCAGCAGCAAGTAGGCTAGAAGAGGTCTCTCTCATGCCTGGATCGTATATATTCCCCTCAGGGATAGAGGTAAGCAAGTTTTTCACCTCCTTCTAGAATCTTCTTTCTTCACGTAAGAAAGCCCTATGTTTTTGGCGGTTGGCATTTCTACACTGAGTTCTCTGTAGTGATGCATTTTGTGGTCTTACATCATTGGCAATGACCAGGCCCCTAGTTGGTGTAGCTATCATAGGCGGCAGGCGACTACTCCCCTCCATCAGGTCTTGTTGTACTATCACATTTTTCCCCTTCAGTGAGGAATTATCTCTTGTGCTTAACCTTAGTAGCGATGTTAGCCCTTCTTTTTTCTGATGGCTAACCACATCCATCAGAGGACCCTCTAGTCCATGTCGACTTGACTGAAGTCTATCTCAAAGTCTATGGTGCCACACTGCGGCGCCCTTTCCTTGTTAAATGCGAGGTTCCAACCATCTTTGAAAGCAAAGATCATCATCTTGTCTGACATTTTTTCTTTACAGACTACTAAAAAAACATTAGTGAGCTGAAATTTAGCAGGATCAAGAACAAAACAAATGCTTATTAAAGAAAATTTTAATATACATTGGTGAGAAAATTATTCATTTATGTATGTATTTTTTTTTAATTTAGTAGAATATCAAATTTAAAGGTAGAAAAGAGAAAAAATAAAGTGTGTAATTTAAAAAAAAAATCATTTTAATTGGGGTTAAATATATTACAAAGTTTGGACCCGGTCACAGATGTTTGGCCAAATAAAAAATACCAGGATGATTAAAACTTCAAAATTTCATACCAAGCAATGTTAAGTTGCGTAGTATATCTTCAGGTATCGTCAATGATTGACATCATGGGTCTTTCACACGAAAATCTGCTAGCTGGTAGGCTCCTCATATGTAGACCTTTTCCACGACAAATGTTCCCTCCTAAGTTGGCTCGAATTTTCCACATATCATGCGGCGTGCAGGAATAGGCCTTTTAAGCGCAAGTATGTGATCACCAATTTGTCATGATCTTGTACCATCTTCGCTTGATAAAGCTCTAAATATTATTGTGCTTCTAGTCATTTTCCTTCAAGACTTTCTAATTTCTCAATTCTAATTTTTACACTTTCTTCTATTGTCAGTTGACTAGCGATGACGACTCTGAGAGATGGCTTTTGGACTTCTAATGGTAGTACGACCTCAAACTCGTACACGAGCATGTAGAGTGTGCATTGAGTGGGAGTCCTGAACGTCGTCCGGTAGGCCCACAAGGCTTCTAGCAATTTGTTATGCCAATCTGTTTTATTTTCATCCAGTGTCTTCTTCAAAATATATACCAGTGTCTTGTTGAAGGCCTTTGTTAGAACATTTACCCTAGTATAGTAAATTGCAGAGTATCTCTAGTCTATTCCGTGCCGTTTGAGAAAATTATTGATTTTGGTGCTTTTAATGGCTGTCTCATTATCAGAGATTATTCTGTGTATAACTAAAAAATAGTAGACGAATTGGCTTTTGAAGAATTGAAGGATGTGTTGTGTCGTAACCTCTCGTAATAAGATTGCTTCTACCCATTTAGAAAAGTAATCTGTAGCAAAAAGTATAAATTAGTGTCCTTTAAAAAACAGAGGGTTTATCAGACCTATTATGACTGTGCCCCAACACTCGAATGTCCACAAGATAACGGTTGGGTGTAGCACATTTGGAGGTTGGTGTAAGACCACCCCATGCACTTGGTACCGGTGACATTTTCTGGTTGTATCCATAAAGTCGGGCATCATTGTTGGCCAATAATGTCCGAGCTTTTTTATCTTCATTTTCATTTCGGCCCTGACTAGTGAACGCCACACAATCCGACGTGTACTTCTTTGACAATATTTTGTGCTTTGGCTTTGCTTAGACATCGTAGCCACATCTAATAGAATGATCTTCTATAGAGTACATCACCTATTACAACATATGACATAGCTCTTTTTGTGATGTGGTGTGCCTCAAACTTGTCCTCCAGCTGTTTTCCAATTTGCAAACATTCTATTAATGGCTTACACCAATCTCCATTGATAACAGCAACTGCAATCATCGTTTCTTCTTCTCTTCCAAGCTTGTGTAGATTTTTTAGGTTGATTTGAGACAAAACTTGCCTTCCTTGTACTGTGATATCAACAGAATCCTTTGGGGGACATGCCAGCTCCTTAGCAAGTTTTGTTATAGCGTCAACATGGGTGTTATCTCCTCTAGGAATCTAATAGAAAGTTACATTGGGAATTTGCTCCAACAGTTTTATTGTGTATTGGTGGTATTCTACTAACCTTCGCTTTAAAATCTTGTATTGTCTAACAACTTGTTGAATGATGAGCTGAGAATCGCCGTAGACGACAATAACTGTTATATCCATCGAGATTGCCAACTCCAACTTGGTAATTAAGGCTTCATATTCTGCTTCGTTGTTGGTGCACAGCTCTGTCAGGTGGTTTGATAACCTCAGCATACCATTATCTGGTGTGATAAAGATCAAACTAATCCCTGCTTTGCCTGGTGTAACCGTGTTTGATCCTTTGTCTTTTCTAGCTGATGAAACTTTGTCAAAGTACATCTCTCAGCATTGCATATCAGAGAAATCCATATGTAATACTTGTTCATCTGGTAACTCATCATTAAGAGGGGACCCAGTTGACAGTGGGTGTGCAGCGAGGAAGTCTATTAAAATCTGTCCCTTGATAGCATGGAGGGGAACAAAAGTTATTACAAATTGCAAAAAAATCATTGACCATCTTGCTAGACGTCCGGGAAGTGTTGGTCGAGTCATCAAATATTACAACGGATTGACTTTTGAAATTAGGGTAATCCTATGAGAAAGCATGTAATGTCTAAACATTTGGGCAACCAAAATCAACGCTAGACAATGCTTCTCGATAGGTGAATATCTTATCTCTGTCTGTATTAGGTGACGACTCAAGTAGTAGAGTGCATTTTCCTTACCCTCGTCATTGACTTGGGCTAAGAGGGCTCCAAGAGAGTCATCTAAGGCTGCAGTATAAAGTATTAAAGTTTTCCCAGGGATAAGGGCTGCCAAAATAGGAGGTGAGGTTTGCTGGCATTTCTCTTCCCAAAAAAATTTGGAGTCCTTTTTAATTAATGCAGAGAAGGGATGACACATACCCGAGATATTAGAAATAAAGCGTCTCATATATGCCAATTTTTCTTGGAAGGAATGTAGTTGTTATAAGGTCTTAGGAGGAGGCATTTTTATGATAGCTTTAATCTTATCCAGGTCGATCTCGATTACTCGATGGCGGACAATGAATCCTAGAAATTTCCCGGAGGTAACGTTGAAGGCGCACTTTAAGGGATTCATTTTAAGGTCATTTCTTCATAACCGTTCGAACACGATTCTAAAATCATGCAAATGGTCTATTTTCTATTTACTTTTAATGATCAAATCATCCACGTAACACTCCACTTAGTTGTGAATGAGGTTGTTGTTGACCTCACTTTTGGTCGAGGTTTAGTTCTTCCTCTTTAGTAGCCTAGGGTCTAGCCATAGAATTTTCCTGTTAACTATTCATAGAAAACTAGAAAAGGAACCCTCACTATAAGAAACTCTAAACTTCTCTTTACTTAACTTGAAGTTTCATATACTGGTCCTAACCTAGCACTTTGTAGTTGGAGTCAGTATGAGGGAGCTCAAGTGAGTCCCCGTAGGACTGATTGACCTTAGGGTTGACTTTGGGTGTTGGTTTGGAGCTGCTTCACTCACTTGCACCTACTAGCACTCACTGTTAATCTTTTGGGAGACTCATGTAGATGGTCTCCCAGACCCACTAGCCCTAGGCTAGGGTTAGTTAAGACCAGTACATAGAGGACCCAAATGTGGATTCTATTGGTCCATAGTTCACATATAGTAGTTGGCTTCCCAATTTTACTAAAAATACCCAACTTGGCCTTTTGCCCTTAAATCTACCCAAATTACACAAACACCTATAAATCCCAAATTTGGCCAAAATTTCACAATTAACTCAAAATACCCAATTTTATTCAACAATTATTTCAAACCATTTCAAGATACCCAAATTACCCAAAATCACCAAAATACCCCCAAAATTGCCAAAATTACAAAAATACCCTTGGCACCCCAAACTTTCCCATAACCTCCAAAATCGCTCCAAATGTTTTCAAAACCAATTTAGACCCTACAATTTAACCCAAGTTGGCCAATTTAACCATTTTTGTCAAAATCCCCAAATTTCCTTTAAAGGTCCAATTTCCACAAATTCACCTTAAATGTCAAATAATTTGGTTCTAATTTCCCTAAATTTTAGTTTTAAACTCAAATACACCCTTCATATGACCAATCTAAACCAAATCCGAGCCTAATTGCCCCATTCTTTGGGCTTAATCTTCATCTATGTCAAACCCCCAATTTTGGCCCTATGACTTAATCCCCCCAAATTGAACCCCATAGCCTACTCAATTTGTTCCAATTTGAACCATAAACTCTTCATAACACTCCTACACACAAAAATTGACCATTAATTGGCCTTGGTGAATCCTTAATTTCATTTAATTTTAACCCAAGTCCAAAATTCTGCAAATTTGCTCCAAATTGGCTATCTCCAAATTCCACTAAATTGAATGCCTTAACTCCAAAATTGGCACCCAATTTATTTTGAAAACTCTTTATGACATTCATATAGACCATTTTAAATAATAAATTTGAACCTCACTCGTCTTTAGCCCAATCTAGACCCAAGTATAGCCCAACATGCCCAAATTGACCAAAATCCCAAAATCCTTCAATTTGAGCTTCTAATTGATCTCAAAATCACTTCAATCCTTCACCAAAAATTTTCATAACAATCATCTACACAATTTTGATCAATCAATTGGGCTCAAATTCATAGATATCCTAACCTAGACCCAACTTTTAGCCATTTGGACCCAAATTGGACCCATAGACCAAAATTGACTTAGCCATGCCTAAGCCACCAAATTGATGAAACCACAATCATTAAGTACACTCTATTGACTAGGCTAAACCCCCCTGGACCCGCCAAGGTGAGCTATTGACCATTGGATCCCTAAATTAAGGGATTTATGCCCATTTATGGGCCTTAACCAAAAATCTTTCCCATCACCACTTGCCATTGAGGGTTAATTACACCTGACCTCCTGGCCACCTCCCCTGGCCCTACAGACCATCCTAGTGGCCAGAAAACACCAAAATCAAGAGCCCCAATCCAAATTTCAAACCTAAACTCACCCATCCGAGATGGCCAATTTTAATTGGTTTTAGCACTTCAAAACCGTCCACTTAAGCACCATTTTGCATCCCTCAATTGGCTATGCCTGCCACCCTAGGCCATTTTTATTTAAACCTCACCTCCATGGCCAAAAATGAAGAGCTAAAATTTGCTCAAGGAAACTCTGCCAAATTGGTCTCAGTGACTCCCTGAGTCCTCCTCAGTTCAAGCCCGCCATTTTCCCTCACGTATCCCCACTGTGGAAGCTCAATTTTGAGCTCAAATTTCTGCCAAAACCAGGATAGATCTCTCCACACCTCCATAGTGAACAAAAATTCAATTAACTATGCACACACCATCTCCAAAGTGAAAGAATTTGATTCCCCCAAAAGCCCCCTCTGAAATAGCCTCTAACCTAGCTCTAGACCAACACCTGAAATCCAGCTTGATCAAATTCATACTTAGACCATTCACCAAGGCTTGAGACTTCATCTGAAGGTTCATTGGGACCAATAAAAGCTACCACAACCATCTGATTGAGGCCTCCCCTCTCAGACAAAGGTATTGAACTCCAACGCTAAACCTAATTTGTTTCGACCCTCCATACGTATTTATTGTATTTCATACCGTATAAACCATACAGATGTGTTCTTCTTGAGTAGATTAAGATTTAGGAACAAACTCCACACGATTTGGTTGAGTCTAGGCCAAGATCTTAAGGTTTTAGTGTGAATGACTCGCGGGTTAGGTCACTTGGGGACGATAACGGAGAGTCTTCTGATCGCGCGTGTATCCAATGAACGGACGAGATAAAGTCAAACAGATCCATGGTGCATAAAGCGTGGTCTGTGTGGAGGCTACATGGCTGGTGGCGTCAAATGGCAGAGCAATGCGTGGAGCCCTCAGAGCAAATGAGGATGAGTTGGTGTCGCGTGGAGCCCTCAGAGCCGACGAGGATGAGTTGGCGCCGCGTGGATAAGTAGAAAAATAGGGATTTTTGAAATACTTTAAATGCTTAAAGTTCAAAAATCAATATCTTTCTCTAGACAAATCATAAAAATAAAACAAAAATGCGCTCTTGCTCAATGAACAGAGAAGAATAATGTGGATTAAAAATAAAAATTATTTTCTCACTCCCTAATTTTTAATTAATTAAATACCCTCTGTGGTATTTTAATTCCCCATGGCTTAAAACATTTCATCATTGCTTGAAATTTTTAGGGTTTGTTTCTCATGATAGAGGCTATGTTTTCTGATTTTTCCAAGGTTATAGGGCATTTTTATGCTTCTAACCCTAATTTTCATGCTAAGGTGACCATATTGGCTTATTTTAATTATATAAATCAAAATATCACTTGAAAAATTATGAGAACAATTTTAGTAGGTTTCCTGTTGTCAGAAAAATCAAGAAAAAATATTGTGATACTTTGAATCATTTTGTGAAATTGTATTCTTAGTTAAATGTAAATACCTTGTATTAACTTGGGTAAATTAAATACATATCAAAAATTAAAAAAAATCAACTCTACATTGTTCATAAAGATCATGTCTACCCACTGTAAAAATATCAAAATTTTTTGACTTAGTCTAGGCACTAAAATGGATTTCTTAAGGAAACCTTGCTTTCTGTATTAAAATAATTATATTAAATTAAATATGCTTAGAAAAATTATGAAAATTATTTTTCTGAGTTCCTTGTGATTAGGGGCATTTTATAAAATAAAAACCATTTTTGTGAAAAATTTCATTTTTAAAATATATTTTGAATTAAAATAATTAAAATAATCAAAATTTTTTAAAATACAAAAATGGTTCAAAATGAGTGGGCATATAACCNACATTTTATTAAAATAAAACCCATTTTTGTGAAAATATTTCATTTTTAAAATATACTTTGAATTAAAATAATCAAAATTTACAAAAATACAAAAAGTGGTTCAAAATGAGTGGGAATGTCCCTTGATCACTTAGTTCATTAGGACATTTTTCCTAATTTTTCTAAGTTAAAAATAAATTTTAAAGGCTTAAAAATGATTTTTTCATATTTTCTCACGAAAATAATTATATTAAAGAAATTAAAAATCTCAAAAATATAAAATTTGATTCACTGAGATTTTTGAACTCAGAGGAATCTAGTAAAAGTATAAAAATAATTTTTGTGATTAAAACACTATTTTATTTAGATAAATCATGAAAATTGATCTAAAACTAAATAATAAAAATAGAAATTTGATTCAAAAAATCATGAAATATTGCCTAAGTGTTTATCTGACCTTAGGAAACCTCTAATAATTTTTCCATAAATATAAATTTTATTTTGAATAATTAAATAAATTAACTTTTTAAAATCCTATTTTCTAAATCAAAATAATTATTTAAATTAAATCAAATTTTGAGAGGTTCACATATCCTCCTCTAACATTTTAATTTCCTCATGGATATGACACTTTAAACGCTCAAAATCATTTGAGTTGTGTTTAAAGAGTTATGAGGTGCAATGCCCTAAGGAAAAAAGTAATAATTTTTGGACTTTGGTGCCTTAATAAAAAATTTAGGATTACCAAAGGGAAAATGGACAGTTTTGATCTTAATGAACATGTTTGGATGATTGAAATACAATTGGGCTGAAAGGTTGAAAACCATTCAACACCCTTGCACAACATCAACTAAAAACATAGTTCTCCTAATCTTCAAAACTCGTAAGTCAATTAAAGATCAAATGATGCTTAAGTGATGGGCTTAAGCCAGAAAGATGATAACTTACTTTCTTCAAGCCCAAAGTTGAGGATGATGTGATCACTTAATAAGAATCTATCACACTTAAATCAAAACTTTGATAATCACCATTTCATTCACTATGATTATTAAAAGGCTTGGTATTGACATGGGTTCGCTCTCTAAATCCAAATCGATTGGATTTAGAAAATGATATGAGTGGTGATTAATATCTTTAAACACTACAAGCCAGACTTTAACTTTATGCATCATAAATCTAAAAAAACTTAAAATTTCCTTAGGGGTACTCACTCACATAACTCTTAAATGAAACCTCAATTGATTAATCGAGTACCCTGTCCTTAGGATTATTATATTGTTAAGCTTCAATGAACAATGGCACAGCCACACTCTAAACTCGGATGGTTAATGGAACAATATGATAAGTTTATAAATGAACTTAAAATAATTCAAGAGATCTTCAAAATAGTTCAGTGTCATATCCCGAGCACTTTGGAATCTTTTGGATGTTTTGAAGGACAAATTGAACTTATCATATTTTATCTTAAAATCATCTACTAGGATCTTCTGAGATTCAACTAAATCATAACTTGGGGTTTGGTAGCTAAATCTTTATCAACTCATGCAATTTAAATTCCTTACAACATTACGTACATGCCTTACAAGTACTGACCTTTCAGGTGGTGAAACTAGAAGACTTGCTAGGTACATTTTTACAGTTTACAATATCGTTTGTTGTTGTATTTTTCACACTATATTTTTATACTTTCAAAACTTGCATGTTAAACAAAAATTACACCCTGTATGAAAACCAAAACTGCTAGGATAACCACAAAACCAAAATCTAAACAAAAATCAACCAAGATAAAATTCACCGCCACAACTTTCAAAAAATATAACAACTCAAAATTTAATCACAAACATCACAAAAAATAATTACAACTAAATTACGACGTCTCTATCGGATGATCGAGAATCCCTCGTTGGAGGAAACCTACGGTTGCTAATGAGACTTCCCACAGTCTAAATGAAAGTATGGAACTCATTAAGTTGGGTTTAGTAAATTCATTCAGATTAAGTGAATCTGATAGAAAATAGTGGTGATGGAATGAGGGAACCGTAGGATCCTAACAGGTGTCACTTTAATCAACTTTAACATGCCCCATAACATTTAAAGAACTTTAACCATAGGGCCATCTGATTTGACGTCACGACCTGACACATTAAAAAACTTGGACTCGTCATAATGAGGAGCTTGGAGCTAGCATGGTGGGCAGCACGACCATCTTCAACAGTAAAACATGTCTTCCCCAACTAAACCAATTTTCTTCCTTAGAATTAAAAACCAACCCATAGGACTTCAAGGTATTTTACTTAGTCAACATAAATCCTCACCTCATCTTTAGGCATTTGTACGGCTCTGTTGAACAATCTAAGCCCTAACTCTTCTTAGGATTCTAAGGTTGTCATTTATCACAACCTAAATCCTCACATCTTCTAAGTTATTTATGTTATTGTTTCACACAAATGTAAGCCCTAAAAAATAAAATTGTCAGTATGAAATACCTAAATATTTCTCCTTAAAACTGAAGCCAAACCATAGGATATCTTGGGAAGTCACCAAGGTTCTCACCCGGATCTAAAACATCCCCTAGTTTTTCCTCCTTTGGACTCTACAAAAAAATGTTCCAAATTTGAATCATTCCCCTTTCACACCTCTTTGTCCGATTTAGTTGAAAGTCCTATCCTTTTGAACTCTAATATTTACTGATTTTTATCAAGAGTTTTCTTAGGTAACTTTGGTTATCTAAGATGTAATTAACTATAGAGGCTTGCCCTTATAAGAAGCTTGTCTGAACCCAGCTTAATATAAACCCTATTTAATTCTTTGTATTAAATAGGGGAACTTGTTGGCAAATAAAAATGATTTTGCAGACCAAACAAATGTCATATATTTCTTAGTTTATTTGATCGAGCCTTATTCTCAAGTCTTGTGTTTATCCTTTGGGATAGATAGAGGATTTGAGGTATATCATTCTTTCATTTAAACTATGAAAAATATGGGGTTTGATTTCATAATTTTTCTAAACTATATATACATATGTAAATTGAACGTCCTTTTAAAGCGGGCTATGGGATTTTGATTCTGGCGGCCGACAGCTTCCAACAGGCAACTCCTCTAAACAAAAATAGTGCCGACAGGACAAATATATGATAAAAATTTCAAAGTTATTTACTATGCTAGAAAAACTCTTAATGAAACTCAAATTAACTATACAACCACTGAAAAAGAGTTATTAACAATATTATATGCCTTTGATAAATTTAGATCATATTTAATTGGAATTCACTATGTAGTGCATACAGATCATTCTGCTATTAAGTACCAAATGAAAAAGAAGGATGCTAAACCTAAAATTATAAGATTGATTCTTCTTTTGCAAAAGTTTGATTTTGAAATAGTAGATCGAAAGGAAACTGAAAATCAAATTGTTGATCATTTCTCTAGACTTAAGTTAACCACTTTATTTAAAAAAAAATTAATGAAAATTTTCCAGATGAAAAATTGTTCAATATTAATGAGTGGCGTGTTCCGTGGTATGCTGACATTGTGAACTTTATTGTTAGTGATATTATATCCTATGAAATGACATACTAATATAAAAGGAAATTTATATTTGAAGCTAAGAATATAAACAAGGAAATGATCTGATTAATTGAAGATGTGTACCATTAGAAGAAACTTATGAAATTATCCAAAAATGTCATAATTCTGATTTTGAGGGACATTTTAGTGTTGATAAAACATCATACAAAATTTTACATTATAGATTCTATTGGCCTATGATTTTTAGCGAAGTTAATACTTATATAAAAACTTGTCATAGATGTCAACGAGTAGGCAATATTTCTAGAAGAAATGAGATGTTCCTCAATTATATGTTATAAGTTGAAATATTTGATGTTTAGGGATTAGATTTCATGGGACCATTTATACCATCATTTGAAAATTTATATATACTATAACAGTGGGCTATGTATCCAAATGGATAGAAGCTATTGTTTTACCTTGATGTTATGCTCAAAGTGTTGCAAAATTTTTGAAAATGAACATATTTTGTAGGTTTGGGATGCTGAGAGTTATCGTAACTGATGGGGGAAGTCATTTCAAAATTATTATAATAGAGAAGTTATTAAATAAATATCATGTAAACCATAGGATTGTTAATGCTTATCATCCTCATACAAGTGGTTTGGCTGAATTATCCAATAGAGAAATTAAAAGAATTATGGAAAAATTTGTCAATCCAACAAAAATGTATTGGTCAATCAAATTTAACTATGCTTTGTGGGCTTATAGGACAACATATAGAACTCCTAAAGGAATGTCCTCATATATGCTAATATTTGGGAAAGCTTGTCACTTACAAGTTGAACTTGAGCATAAGGCTATTGGGCAATTAAATAGTTCAATTTTAATTATAAAGAAGCTAGTGAGAAAAGATTATTGCAAGTAAATGAGCTTGAAGAGATAAGGAATGAATCTTATGAAAGTGGTAAGATTTATAAAGAAATGATGAAAATGTGGCATGATCGAAGGATTCTCGCTAAAAAATTTCATCCATGATAATAAGTTTTGCTATATAATGAAAGGTTAAGATTATTTCTAGGCAAACTTAAGTTCAGATGGATGGGTCAATTTGTTGTGATAAAAGTTTATCCTTATGGAGCTGTGGATGTTAAATATCCTAAGATTGATAAAATATTTAAAGTGAATGGTCATAGAGTGAAACCTTATTTTATAGGGGATCAACATAAATTTAATGAAGGAACGATGTTGGGTCAACCAGAATAAGCACTGGTTACGTTGGGCTGACGACGTAAAACTAAGCATTTTGTGGGAGGCAACTCATAGTTATCAGTATGTTTTTTTGTATTGATTATCATTTGTGGGTGATTAAGAAAAATTAGGGTAGTATTTTTGAGCTATTATGTGTTAGTATTGATTTTAAGACTTTATTTAGTGACCTAGACATGTTAGAATGAGAATTTGGACTTTTAGTAGACTGGTGCAAAATTAAGCACTGGCGCTTATGCGCCAATATTTGGCGCTTAAGCACGAAACTTAAAAACCCTGTGCAAAATTAAGAATCTAGAAGTTTAACCGCCAATTAGTTTGTAAAAATGTACCAAGGCAGTTTCTAGACGTGCCTAGAAGTTCTTTGAGGGATTTAGGGCTATAAATAGAAGGGTTTGGTGAAGGAATTTCACCCCATATCATTTTTTGCACTAAAAGTCTAAGAGAAAGAGAGATTTAGAGAAAATGACTTCATGGGAGATGGATTTGAAGAAGAAGGAAGAGACCATGAAGAAAAGATTCATTAGTGAAAGTGCACAAGAGATGTATAATGATTTCTTAGTTGTTGGTATCGAAGGAATTTCAGAAAAGATCAACAAAATTGAGTCTCCCATGGCTTTACTTGAGACCAAGGTAATTGAGATTCATTCACATCTTGAGCATATTGGATGGCAATTGAAAATACAATTTAGTCATACTAGTTATATAGAGGAAGCGGATAAGGAGATGTTTCTTAAGCAAAAATGGATTGAAAAAGATTGTATCAGAGTACGTCACCACCGTCTGTTTTATCAACTTTATATTCTGATTGCCCCAGGAGAGACTAATGAAAGACCAGAGTTTGTCCCATCAAATGAAGAATGGAATTAAGTTCGATGTTAAATTTTGTGTGATTGAAATTGTTATTCTCATGTCGGATAGTGTTTAAGTTTTGTTTTTAGTATTTATGTCTTTTATGTGTTTAATTGAGTATGTTTGTTAAGTGTTTGTATATAGGAAAATTTTCTCACCCGAGACTATTTGAAGTGAGAATTATGTGTTACATGTATCTGTAATAGTTTGTGAATTAATATATATGTTTGTTTGTGTGAAAATTTGTTTTATTTTTAGCCTCGAATTGAAACAGTTATATTGGAGAATTTTGAGAAAGAGGAGAGATATAGGAGATGAAAATAGTCATTTAAGTGTTATGAGACTATTTAGGGGTAGTATACTTTGGCAAATAATGCATTTAACTTATATTTAAAAATCTCAAAAACCGTGTACTGGAGCCTAAGTGCCACATATCGTGCTTAAGCACGAGGTAACCTGAGAGGCATGCACCTAAACGCTGCCTATCCATGCTTAAGCGCCAGTTCACAAAAATCTATTTGCGAAAGATTAAAAGTGAAAATTTAAGCCAAAAATTGCCATTTTTTATCCTCTTGTCACCTGCAACCTCTCAAAATCACGATTTTGGAGAGCTATGGCACACTATTAAATGAAGATTTCTTGATGGAATTGAGAAAATTTTGCTAGATTTGGATTTCTCAAGGTAAGAGCTTTACTTCTATGCAAAACTTTTGGATTTTCACCATGTATTTTGAGTACATATGGAAGAATTAAAAAATTTACTACTCATGGTGAAAAATGAGGAAAAAACTATATGGAAATTGTATAGGAAGTGTAGTTTATGCTTATAGAAGTTTAGTTTAGTAGTTTAGACTTGATTTTTGAAGTTATTTTTGGAATTTTATAAATTTTTAGAATGAAACCAAGAATGAAGAGGAGTAAAGGAAAAAGCCCTTTCGATTCGAGCAAGTTTGTGAGTTTGAAAGCTCAAGATAGGTACAGTGATGCATTGCAATCATGAAAGCTTATCCAGGAGTGTTGTTTTAAGAATCCAAGTGGATCTGTGGAAGATCTGATCATTCACCGATAGTGGGAACGATTTTATAATTTTTTTGCTATTGCAAATATTTTTGTTGTTAGGGAGTTCTATGCAAACCGCCCTAAAGCTGAAGATTGTAGATTCATGGTTCGAGGAAAGTTTGTACCTTTTTCATCAGAGGTAATCAATTTGTTCTACCATTTTCCATCGGATACTTTATGTTTTTATGCAAATTATAGGCCAACTGAGATGGAGCTAGATGAGATTATTTCTTATTTGACTGTTGAAAGAGGACTCTGGAAGATCATTAATGAGAGCAGAGTCAACTTTATCACATTAAAGTTAAGTTCACCTTCTAAGGCATGGCACTATTTTATTTTTGCTCGTCTGCTACCAACAAATCATCTCAGTGAAGTTATCAGAGAGAGAGAGTGACGTTAAATTATTGTATCCAAAAAGGAAAGCTCATCAACATTGGAGCTTTGATATGTCAGACAATCATCAGTTCTGCCACTACTGTTACTACTACGGTTCTGGGATTTGCTTCCTTGATCTTATCTTTATGTGAGCAGGCTGAAGTGAAATATGATAGCTGGGAGGAAGTACTATTGCCTCTAAAGCTTATCACAAAAGTAAATGTGAAGACATATTCTGACCATTCTATTTTTGGCTGGAGAGGAGGATTTTCAAGAAGTTATGGAATGGAGATGTCTGCTGCTTCTACATCTAGACCATCTACCTCACATGCTTCTACTTCTAGCGGTGAGTCTACTAAGACCCAAGATCAATTATTATAGAGGATGATGGATGATATAAATAATAGCGCCGATAAAGTTTAGAATTTAGAGTGTTTTGCAGAGCATATTGATAGGTATAATATGAGAAAAAGTGATTATGAAGAGAAATTTCACTCATCTTTTTGAAAGCCTCATTAGAGGTAACCAAAGAGTTCAATTTCCTCCATATCCATAATACCCTGATTATGAGCCTGCAGAAGTCTGGGATAGCAGTGATCCAGAGGATGAGGAGTAGAACTGAGAGATTTATTTTTATGTTTGTATTATGTTTTGGACTATGTGGTCGGGACTTGCTACATTTGTAGTTGTGTGTTTGTTTGGACTTTATGATGTGTTGAACTCTTTTGTTTAGTTGATATTATGATGTTTGTGATTGGTAGTACTTTATTTTAAAATTCCAGGATAGTATCTGTTGTTGTTTGTTTAGTATTGTGATTTAGTTAGTTTAGAACTTAACTTAATTCTATGTCTTTTGTAAAGTTGAAAATCATGCTAGCGTAGATCTTAAATTTGAAATTTAGAAGTTGCTACCTTGTATATTTCTTTTATCATGTTTGTATGTTTGTTTTTAGGTTGAGACTGTGAAATCAAAATTAGTGTGTTAGCTTGCTTATAAGTTTATACCCACTACTTTGAAGTATATTGAATCTCTACATTTTAAATTAAAATGAAAATGATAGAAAAATTGATCAAAATTAATTTTACTCTTGTATTTAGTTTTATACTTGTATAATTAGAGTATAAAAATTCTTGGTAGCATGTTTTTTTTATTTTCATTCCTGCTTATATATATCTGATGCTAAACTATTTAATCTTATTAAAAATTTAAGTTTCGGGGGGATAAAAAATATTTTCAAAACTTGAATTTTATTTGTTCTCAATTGTGCTACAAGTGAATTTGATTTGAAAAGAAAAATGATCATGTATATTAAGTTATATTAGAGAAGTAAAGTTTTATTTTAGAAATGAGTAAGAAAATTTAGTTAAAATTTTGAGTAATGAAGAAAAACTTTCAGTTAAAAGTTTTTAGTGTAGAAAATGATAAATATAGTGTAACTATCATTAATAAGAAAAATTGTATTTTTGAAAAATTTAGAAATTTAAACTTTTATTTTTAATACTTAAATTTCTTTTATAAAAATAATTTTTGAAACTATTATTATATTTATAAGTAAAAGATTTATATCAGGACTTTGCTTTAGGAAAGGAGAAGTGGAATTCAAAATTATTAAAGGCCTATCTAAATATAATAATCCTTGCCAGAAAAAGAAATAGAAAAGAAAAAAGAAAGAAAGAAAAAGAAAACGAAAAAAATGAAAGGGAGGACAAGCTTGAGGATTAGTGTCTAATCAAAAATTAGTTCTACATTTAATCTTTTTAAAGTGTAAGACTTGAGAAACTCCTAAGCTTAGCGATATAATACAGTAAGTAAAATTATTTAAAATAAAAATTTTTACGTAGATATAATAAGAGAACTAAATTTTAAATTTGGAAAATCTACAATATTTTTGAATTATATAAGAACTCATATTTTCATATTTCTTAACATTAAAAATTTCTAAACATTTAAGTTGTCTTCATTACTAATATTTTTTTTCTAAATTGGACTACTATATTTCTAAATCTAAATTTTAGTAACTCCTAAAGAAACTCACATACATATCTTACTTATTTAGTTTTTAAAGTTTGAAGAGTCACTTGTAGACAAATAACATTTTAAGTTTGGGGGATTTTGATACACAAAAAATATAGAGTGTTTTTAAACACAATCTATTTTTTGAGATATTACGCTTTTATGGAAGGTATTTTTGTGTTTTTCTTTCAAATACAAGTAAAAAGGTGAAAAATACTTGAAGGAGCGAACAAGGATCAAATTTAGAGCAAAAAGGTGAAAATTGTGCTAAAGTGTTTTAGCGCCTAAGCGTCACATACGGCGCTTAAGAGGTAGTTAAACAGAGAAGGTCGTATTAGAGGCTCTGTGCTTAATGTCAGAGGCAATTATTTGCCCGTTTTCTTCATTTAGCTAAATTTTGAAGAGGTATTTGAGGCACCAATTGGCTTAAGATGGTGGTTATGACCACTAAGAACAAAAATATGGTTAAAAGACTTGCCAAAGGATGCATCCTTTGGAGAATTCCTTAAATGTGGACACATTTTGAAGAGTTTCCAAGGCATCTTTTGGAGATTTATAAAAGAAGGAAGTTGAGACATTTGAAGGGGGTGCTTGAAGAGGGAGAGAGTGCTGAGTCTTGAGAAGATCGTGGAGAATCTTGTGGAGAGATGCAAACACCACAAAAATTTACTTTATCCTTTTTGTTTTTAGTTTATTTTGAGAGTGTTGTACAAGAGAAGAGATTTGAAGGAACTTCAAGAGTTTGGTGGAGGATTTGAGATAAGTTCTTTTTCTTTTCTTTTAAACTACTTTTGGTTTTAATCGAGGCTTCTTTTTAGTTTGACAATGATTTATACTTTTAAGCTAAAGTGTGTTTTTATTTTATCCATGGATTTTGAGTAGTTTTCTTTATCTTTCTCCTTAAAATGATAAGTAACTAAAGTTTGAATGGAAGTTGTGGAGAGTGTTGATCTTTAATGTTGGCAGAAGTTGTGATGATTTAAATCCATGAATGTCATTTACTTCTTATTTGGCCTATCTAGATGTTAAAAAAAGTTGTGAGAACTTGTAAGAACCAAGCTAGTACTATCTCACTCAATAATTGAAAAGGNTAGGAAAGTCCTATGGCTAGACCTAGGCTACTAAAGAAGTATCTAGACCTCAACCAAAAGTGAGGTCAACACACCCATTGGCTTAATAAGTGGTTACAACCACCATGGATAAAATTTATTGTGAAAGGAGGCATCTCTTAAAGAAATACATTGAATCAAGACATATTTTGAAGAGATACCAAAACACCTTTTGGAGATTTATAAGAGAATGAAGATTGAGTCTTTGAAAATGTGCTTGAAAAGAGAAAGTTATGAAAGTTCTTGAATTGAGGAGTTAGTTCAGAGAGATTTTCAGGCACCGCATATTCATTTTATCCATTTTATTTTAGTTTTTATATTGAGAGTGTTGTAAAAGAGAAGAGATTTAACGGAACTTCAAGAGTTTGGTGGAGGACATGAGATAAGTTTTTATCTTTTTTTAGACTACTTATGATTTTAATTGAGACTTATTGTTGGTTTTATCATGATTTCTACTTTTAAACTAAAGTGTGATTTTGTTTTCTTTATGGATTCTGAGTAGTTTTCTTTATCTTTCTTCTTAAAATGATAAGTAAGTAAGTGTTAGATGGAAGCTATGGAGAGTATTGATCGTTAATGTTGGAAGAAGATGTGATGATTTAAAGTCATGCACTTCATTTACTTCTTGATTAGGTCAATCCAAATATTAAAATTTATTGTAAGAACATGTAAGAACCGGGTTGTTATTGTCTCAGTCAACAATTGGAAAGACTTTAAAATTTATTGTGAGAACATGTAAGAACCGGACTGGTATTGTCTCAGTCAACAATTAGAAAGAATCGAATGAGGTTGTATGAATGAGAATGTAGTTCATATAATTGAGTGCAAATAAATAGGAAAATATTGATTGAAGGGTGTAGAGTTAAAGGTCTTTAAAGTGACAGGATAAATCCCCCAAANTCTAAATATAACTTGAGTTTATGTAAAAGAAAAACACTGAATATGAAATATATTTCTCCTAATCATGAATCAATAATAAGTAGAAATTCTATTATGAATGTATTCAATTTTTTTTGTGCCAAATAGAAACAATATTATTCTTTACCCTTACTAGAGATGTCATAAGAATCTCGGCTGATTTAAAGTTTGAATAGTTATGAAGACCGGTTGGCAGGGAAGATACCAGCTCTTACTCTAGAGTTCCAAAAGTTTGAATAGTTTTGAAGACAGATGCTATAAAGAACATTGACTAATTTAAAGTTTGAATAGTTCTGAAGATCGGCTAGGCAGTAAGATTACTAGCTCACTCTAGAGTTCCCTCAAATTCCCTCCACCTGGGGGCTAACATCTCATATCAGAACCTAAAACAATAAACCAAGTTGGGGTTTTAGTCTGTTACTCACGTCTACATCCATAATGATTATTTCCCTATTTATTTGCACTAAATCATATGAATTACATTCTCATTCATACAACCTCATGCGATTCCTATTTATTTGCACTCAATCATATGAACTACATTCTCATTCATATAACCTCATGTGATTCTTAAAACCAAGTTGGGGGTTTTAACCTGTCACTTTAAATTCTTCTAACTCTACACCCTTCAATGATTATTTCCAATGGGGGCTTTAACCTCTCACTTTAAAGTCCTCTAAATCTACACTCATCAATGAATATTTTCCTACCTTTGCACTAAATCATATGAATTACATTCTCATTCATACAACCTCATGTGATTCTTTCCAATTTTTGACTGAGACAATATCATCTGGTTCTTACATGTTATCACAACAAATTTTAACATCTAGATGGGTCAGATCAAGAAGTAAATGAAGTACATTGAATTAAATCATGACAACTTCTTCTGACATTAAAGATTAACACTCTCCACAACTTCCATCCAACACTTTAATTACATATCATTTTAAGAAGAAAGAAAAATAAAAGTACTCAGTATCCATGGAGAAAACAAAATCACACTTTAGTTTAAAAGTATAAATCATCGCCAAACCAACAAGAAGTCTCGATTAAAACAAAAAGTAGTTTAAAAACAAAGATAAAAAACTTATCTCAAATTCTCCACCAAACTCTTGAATTTCCTTTGAATCTCTTCTCTCTTAAAACACTCTTAACTCTCACAATAAAACTAAAAATGAAAAAGGATAAATTAAATTTGTGGCGCCTGAAAAATCTCTCCAAAATTTTCTCCACAAACAATTTGAAGAACTTCTCAGGACTCCCCACATTTTTCTCTCAACTTCCTTCTTTTATAATTTTCCAAGAGGTGCCTTGGTATCTCTTCAAAATGTGTTTTGATTAGATGTATTTTCCAAGAGATGCCTCCTTTCACAAGTCTTTTAACTATATTTTTGTTTCTAATAGTCATAACCGCTCTCTTTAGCCAATATGTGCCTCAAATGTCCTTTCAAAATTCGATAAAATGAATTAACCCGTCAAATTACTGCCTATGACGCTTAAGCGTGGGACCTCTGGCTCTAAGGTGCAGCCTTCTCTATTTCAGCGGTGCTTAAGCGCCGGATCTGGCGCTTAGGCGCCAAAACACTATTGCACCATTTTTGCATTTTTGCTCCAAATTTAATCATTTTTCACTCCTTTTAGCATGTTTCACCTTTTTTACTTGTACCTAAAAGAAAAACACACAAATACCTTCAATTAAAGCGCAATATCTCAAAAATAGGTATAAAAATGTGTCTAAAAATAACATATATTTTAGGTGTATGAAGTCTTTAGGCCACTAACTGCTTCAGATTTCCTATCTTGAACAACTCCTCGATGAAATTCCATAGGTGCCTTCATTCCTCTGTATTGTGGTCATGATCCCGGTGGTACTTACGATATTTCCTTGAATCCTAAGAAAGCTCCGTTTCTCATTGGTGTGGCCTCCTTGAAATATTCCTTGTCTTGGATAGTGTCTACAACCTCCACCATTGATAACTTTAAAGGGGTACCCCATAGACCCTCGAACGCACTATGCAGTCGCTCATAATGTTGTGTTGACCTCTCATAGTACCAAGTTGAACATGGATCATGATTTCTCACATGACCTCCCTGCTAGTTGTATTGACCAGACCATCTATTGTCGCAAGAGGATTTGTCATCTTTGTATTACCCCTTAACAGGGTAGTCTGTGGTACTTCTTTGGCTTTAATCTATTGCTCGGGGGAGCCCTATTCTTGGTCGGACATTATTAGAGTTCTCTCACTTAGAGGTGAACTCCTCAATGAAAATGTGTTTGTTGGCCATTTCGAATAGCTAAGCCAGGTTTTGGGTTTCATGCAGACTGAGGTCTATGAAAACCTCTCGGACCTCAGGTTTTAGTTCAAGGCATCTTGGACCACATCCATTCAGAGGTAATTCACCTCCAACATCACCCTTTGGAAGTGCAAGATGAATGAGCATAAGCTCTCCTGTGGTCCTTGATTGAGATGTCATAAGGACTACATGCTCATGCTTGGTTTCTTGGCATTTGCAAACGGCACCAAGAACAATCTCTTAAAATTAGAGAAATTGATGATTCTCCCAATTGGAAGCGAGTGGAACCACTTTAAGGCTGAAGACCTCAAAGTGGTGAAAAACAAACGACACTTGAACATGTCTGCGACCTTGAGCAAGCACATGACCGACTCAAATGAAGTGATGTGGTCGTTGGGGTCCGACTGACACTTGTAAGCCTCCAAGGTCGGTAATTTGAACTTATTCAGGCGCTCAACCCTCATGAATTGGTGGGAGAAAAGAGTCTTCCGTTGATGCAGGGCTTCAGTTCGCCCAACTCGTTGCCTATCCACTTGCACAAATCCAACACTATCTTGATATTGCGAGTTTTCAGTCCTCTCAGGACCGTGATTCAATCTTATGTCGTTGGGCGTCGATGTCATTTCCTGGGGGGGCTAGGGGGTGGATTTTGTTCCATGGGAGCTTGACTTTCCCTTAAAGCTGAAATGACCTTTAGGACTTCAACAATCTGGCCCGACACCAAGTCCATTAACTGGGNGATCACATGAGGTTATATGAATGAGAATGTAATTCATATGATTTAGTGCAAATAAATAGGAAAATAATCATTAAAAGGTGTAGAGTTGGAGCACTTTAAAGTGACAAGTTAAAGCCCCTAACTTAATTTATTATTTTAGATTATGATATGAGATGTTAGCCCCCAGGTGGAGGGAATTGAGGGAACTCTAGAGTGAGAGCTGACATCTTCCCTGCCTAGCCAATTTTTAAAACTATTCAAACTTTAAATGAGCCAATATTCTTTATAGCATCTCTAGTAAGGGTAAAGAATATAATTGCTCCTATTTGGCACAACACAATTTGCATACTTCCACAACAAAGTTCCTATACTAATTACTGATTCATGATAAGGAGAAAGATATTTTTCAAATTTAGTGCTTTCTTTTACATAAACTCAAATTATTTTTTTTAAATTTTATTGTTCTGTCAAAATATCCAAAATACCAAAAAGATTTGAATTTTAATACTGCAAAAATATTTGTAGTTTAAGTAATTGTCTTTTTAGAATATAAAGTTTGTTGTTCGAAAGTGGATATTGCATAATTTTCCTATGGGTTTGATATTCATGTCTTAAGCAAAAAGTCCTATATTACTTGATAATGATACATATACTTGCGTAGTATCCCAATATAAATATAAATTAAAATGTTAAATTCTTATTTTCTTCACGATCAAGTTTTTTGTACTGTTGCAACGTAAGGAAATATAAGTGAAAACTATAATTAAAGTCATTGTTATTTTGTTGCATATAAACAGTCGGGATCACTTACCGCCCTTACTATTAGATTCATTTGGAATTTATGAGATTAAAATAATAAAGAATAAGAATAGAAAGTAATGTGGATGCAACAGGATGCAAATCGAGAACTAAATCAAGTTTTTTCCCAAAAATCTCCAATCTGACTTTCTCCACCAAAAAAACTGAAACCCCAGATGAAAACTGAAGGACGAGGTTTAGGGAATGAAATTTATCTCTCATGAGAGATTTTCACTCACAAAAACTTATTGAATAAAGATAAATAGGAAGAAAATGGGATGTCCTAGGTTTTTCCTTATGATGGCCTAAATAGAGCTAGGGAGAAATTTCAAGAATTTGAAGGGAACTAACCTGGGTTAGAGATTAATAGTCGAATAACAGTAATGATTCCTAGGTTTGGTGATTGCAATGCTAAGGTGCTACATGCCTAGAGTGGCGCTTTGGCGCCTAGACGCCTAGACCAATATTTGCATGGTTACATGTTTTGCATGTTCTCTGCTACCCCCCCACCCCCTAAATTCTTTAATCACACATAATACCCTATAAATCAAGAGAAATAAGGTCACCCATTCTTTTTCTCATCACATCTTTTTCCTCTATTTTTTAATCTCCAACAGAATCTCCCTTCATTGACTTTCGAGTGCTTTCACACATTATTGTAAGGAATATATTTTTGACCAGCTAACACATTAACTATTTAAATTGGCTTATATTTTGTCAAACTCTAAGTACTATTCTGTTTGGCTATACACCTCAAGCTATTTAATGGAAGAATCATCCACCAGCCCTTTTATTCTCTACAAAAAAAAACCATCTTAAAAAAAGAACAAGGTCAAAAATAAGAAGTATAAAATTAAGATGGACATGCCCCATGACTAAACTTGGTATGTCTTTTGTTAATCCTCATGTTCAATTCAGAACTAGGTTGTAAAGGACACTATTGCTTTTACTACCACAAAAAGACACATTTAAGCCCAAATAGAATAAGAAAACTAAAGTTTCATCTCCCTCAAATCACATAGTCATAATCATAGTAAAATAATCACAGTACAAACACGAACACATTGATACAAAACTCAACTCAACAATTAATATAAACATAAACACAAAAACAAACTTAGGTTTCCTCTCAAGAAGCAATTAGTTTAATGTTCTGAGTCCAAAAAAAATTAGATATTTACTTAGGATGACCCAACATTAAAACCACATTTATCAAATGTCTCTCAACAGCTAAGTAAGGTTTAAGTCTCTACCCATTCACTTTGAAAACTATACCACTCTTAGGATCTTTAATATCAATTACACCAAAAGGACGAACCTTTGCTACTATAAATTGTCCTAAACACCTAGACTTAAGTTTTTTGGGAAATAAATTTAATCATGTATTAAATAATAATACCTCAGGTTCAAGCTCCAAATTTTTCATAAGAATCTTTTGATCATGACATTTTTTTCATTTCTCTTTATAAATTCTTGCATTTTCGTAAAATTCTTATCTTCTCATCATGTTCATTTAAATGTAGTAATCTTTTCTCACCAGCTTCCATAATATTATAATTGAACACTTTAATAGCCCAATAAGCTTTATGTTCTAATTTCACTGGTAAGTAACAAGCTTTGCCAAATAAGAGCCTATATGGAGATATTCCTTAAAGTGTTTTATAAGTTGTCTTATAAGCCCTCAGTGCATCATCTAATCTCAAAGACCAGTCCTTTACATTAGGATTGACAATTTTTTGAAAATCCTTTTAATTTCTCTGTTAGATTCTTATGCTAAGCCACTCGTCTGGAGATGATATGATGTGGCAATCTTATGTTTAATTCCATGCTTCACAACTAATACCTCTATCATTCTATTTCAAAAGTGGCTTCCCCCGTTGCTAATGATCACTCTAAGCATACCATATATGCAAAATATATTCTTCTTTAATAATTTAGATACATTTTGAGTTTCAAAATTAGGCAGAGTTGCAGCCTCCATCAGCTTTGAGACATAGTCCACAACTATCAGAATATACAAATTCTCTAACAAAGGTACAATTGGTCCCATAAAGCTTGACCCAGGTCTCCTTTGAGTTTAACATTATCTTGCCCTGTATTGATAGGAATTTTAGCAATATACATTGCATCATCACTATTGATCACCATAGCATCAGGCTGGGAAAATTTATTCTCATTCTCAATCCAAATATCCTTCACTCAAAAATTAATATGAAAAGGGCCCCCAAAAAAATCTGTTAGTGGTCCTTTACCAAGCCAGTTACCATACCAATAACTGCAAAGACCCCCACCAAAATCTGAACCAAGAAAGTGTTCGGTGCAATTATCCACATTAGTCATACCTTTCCAAACAAAAAAAAAGTCCATAGATTTACTATTTACTGACAAAGGATGATCATTCCCACAGTATTTATGTTTCATCTTTTAGCCCACAAAGAAGTGTCAACATGAAAATTCATCCAAGGCTTCATATGCCTGAGATGCATAGTATCCATAAGAGATCTAAAACCAAGACCACCTTTATGAATGAGTTTGCACATTTTATTCCAAATCATCCAATGGAGTTTAGTATCTTTACCATCCCATAAGAATATGTTAAAGATTCCTTCCAACTTCTTACAACCACTTAAAGCCATCTTCATGAAACATAAAGTAAATAAAGGAATCAAAGTATGAATACTCTTAAGTTCACCTTGTCACCATAAGAAAAAATAACATTCTCCCAAGATATATTCATTTTCCAAACTTTATCAATACTAGCATAAAAAAGGTATAATTTTCTTTTACCTTCATCTAAATTGAAACTCAGATATAGCATATGAAGAGCATCCATGGCACAATCAGTAAAATCTTGAATCCAATTCTTCTTATGAATAGAAACCCTTTTTAAACAATAAAAATTACATTTAATAGGATTGAAAAAGGGCCCAGAAGCATCTTGAAAATGTTTCAAACCCCTTCATAATCTCCTAATGACACCCTTATTAGTATTACTGAAAAGCAATAAGATCATCAGCAAAAGCTAAATGATTGATACCAGAAGGCCCTTTATCATCATACATCATATTAGGATACATTTGAAAAAGCTTATTAAGATATTTAGAAAGAAAATCAAAAGCCAAAATAAATAAAAAAGGAGAAAGAGGGTCTCCTTATTTAATATCCTAGTAGACTTGAAAAAGCAACATTTATTTCTATTAATAAGCACAGAGTGGAAATTATTATCCAAAATCCACTTCATAATATTACAAGAAGCCATAGTAAAACCTTTAGAATGAAGAAGATTCATAATGAATTCCCACATAAGAGCATCATAGGCTTTTTTAATGTCCATTTTATAAATAACATTACCTCCACTACCTTTTTTGTCAATGTCATGAAATAATTCTTGAGCAGTAAGAGAAGTATCAACAATAAACCTTCCTTTAATAAAATCATATTGATTATCAAAAACCAGATGATCAATAAATGGTTGAAGCCTGCTAACCACCACTTTCAAGAATATTTGTAAAACCATGGAGTTAAGGTTAATAGGTCTATATGCATCCTAGCTAAGACCCACATTATCTTTAAGAATAAGAATAAGGTTGGAAGCTTTAAAATATTTGGGGAGATCCATCCCTCTAAAGAAATCTTGCACAACACCAATAAGCTCATCTTTAATTATACTCCAACATTTTTTATAAAAATCTATTGAAATTCATCAGGCCCTACAGACTTATTACCATCAATGCTATTCAAAGCAGCTTTATTTTTAGATTCATCATGAATATTAGCAAGAGCAATAATATCAGCATAAATATAATTATCAGTAAAAAGAGATTCATCAATATGAGTAAGCTCACTATAATCACTATTAAGAAAAGTAGAAAAATACCTAACCCCATTTATTTAAAAAGCATCGGAGGTGCAAATAAATACACCCCTATCATTCTTAATCTTACTGAAGTTGTTAATCAATCTTCTTGAAAGAAGGCAATTTTTTATCATCATTCTCAAAGAAGTGGCTCATAGCCTTTTTTTTATATTAATCCTCGTCTATATTAATGGTCGCAACGAGTCTCTCTTGACAGATCAAAAAAAGACTATAATCAATAATATCGTTGCTGTAATTTTTTTCAAGATTACTTAAATTGTCTTCAGTAGATAAAACCAAAGTATGAATATTCTTAAAGCAGTTTTGATTCCATTTTCTGAGTTTAACTGCTAGATTCTTTTGCATAATCCATAACCTTTTCCCCTTATTACCAAAACTTTCACAAAACCTATTATCTTTAACAAATTGTAAAAAAGAATCATGCAATATACACATGTTTAAAAATTTGAATTGATAAACCTTAGGTCTAGTTTTCAGTTAACAGTAATCAGAATAAGAGCATGATCAGAACAAATAATAGGTAGATGATTAATAGAAAAAACTGTATAAGACATCATCGAAAGATCATTACCAAGAACCCTATCACGCCTTTCAAAAATCTTTCCCCTGTACCAAGTGAAATAATTACCCATAAAACCAAGATCAAAGAGACCAACATCCAATAAAGCATCATAAAATCTGTAATAAGCCTTTGGTTCAGGTTATTTCCTCCTTTCTTCTAAAAAACTGAAAGAATGGCATTAAAGTCAACCCCCACAATCCAAGCCTCATTACAAATGGATTTAAGAGTAAGAAGCAGTTCCTAAAGCTCAATCTTGTCAAATCTAGTACAACCAGCAAAAATAATAGTAGCAAAGAAGAAGAAATTTCCCATCCCAATTGTCATGTAGATAAATAATTTAGATTTAGTTTTTATTAATAAAAGTAAAATATGGGTTTCACCAAAAAATATATATTATTATTTTATTATTTTTACTACTATACATATTTTTGCTAATCATACATATCACTAGTTAATCACACCATTAGGTTAGAGCTACCAACAACCCATGAGAGTAAGGGGAACTCTTTACCAAATGTTGGTGAATAGTAGTATTGATCGTGCACCCTCATGAGGTCATCTGGCTTAAATGATACAACACTTTTCCATTATCATGCATACTTAGATGACTTTTTCAACATCGTTCATATCACCAAAACCACCAACTTATACCGGCTTGATGATACATATATGGCAACATTTTAAATATCCCCAGTTGCTAAAAGGGCTTGAGCGCTGTATCCATGGCCCATGCCTCTGAGTATTGGGTATTACTGTAGGTTAACTTGTAAAAGGATAATTCTCATTAGCATGTTTTCGGTTGAGGGATCCCAAATCGTATTTGGTGAATCCTTCTGTTTAAGGATGATTTTCCTCAACAAATTATAATAAGCCCAAATGTCCTATGTAATGTCCAAAATTTTGTAAAGGTATTTAGAGAGTGACTTTAAACAACTTTAGAATCCCCTGAACTATTTCAAGTTCATTGGGTTTAGCTATATTGTTGAGTTGATTGACTCAAATTGCATTAGAAGTTATATTGTTACACTTTAAATTATGTTCAGTGTAATCTTGTTGATGTTTAGATTTGCCCATGAGTTAGGCAAATGCCCAATCTTTAATGTCATATTAAGTGTTATGCAAGTAAGCACCGATAAGGGTATGCTTACAGTTATCGGGGAAATTTTCACTCTTTCCCTTTAATTGGGCATGAGCTTGTAGTTTTTTTAGATTTTTCATTATCAATTTTATTTCCTTATTTAATTATGTCTAAAAAAATTTAACCTAGTTCACTATTAAGCTCTTAAGGCTTCAAGGGTAAACTTGTATTGTTTTTGAAAAGTTTTGTAATGAGTTCTTAATCTTTACTGAAAGGATTGGATTAGGTTTAACCATTTGTTGAGGTATCCATATCAATAAATTATTAACCTTCTAACTCACCCCCCACACTCATGGATCACCAAAATTTTCATTTCTTCTTATGCAAAATAATTCAAATAATTACAATTTTACCACTTTTTAGAAAATGTTATGAATGGTTTACTACCTTTTTTACCCTTCGTGCTTCAATTGCTTTAGTAAATTAATCATCATAATTTAGCACCCTTTCCCTCTGGTTTAACCTAAAAAAATTAATTAAATTTTGGTTAGAGTATAAAGTTCCTAAATTACCATCATGCCCTTAGGTTTTGCACCCCATAACACTTATATCTTAATTCAAATGATCATGAAACTTCACTAACCTCTTACTCATGAACTAATTAAGATAACAAAGGTGAAACTATATTTTTCAAATATTTATTTATTTGTATTTGATTTAATCCCCCAAAACATGCCCTTTCTGCTTATCTTAGGAAAATTTTATAAAGTTACCTAAAGTCAGAGGGCCAATGAGAGTATTTTCCCTAAATTTTGAATCATATTTTAATTTTATAACTTATAATTGATTTTGATGAGAAAATAAATAAAGAAATACATTTTCATTTTAAAATCAATTTTTATTTTTTCTTAATTCCTTTGACCTCATTGAACTCAACAAACTTAGTTTCATATTTTTTTTATTTATATTTTATTTTTAATAATTACTTTAATTAATTAGATGTAATTATCATAGAAAATTAAGACTTTTTGCGCTATAGGTGTCCTCTAACCTTGTAAAATCTAGAGAACATCCCTAGGCTCATGAAAAATAAGCCTTGAAAATTTCATGTCACGATGATCATTATTTAATTATTTGTGATTAAAATGGTCTATGGAGTGTTTAGTTAATTTAAAATTAAATAAAATATAATTAACTTTGATTTTGGGTACACTAAACTCTCCTTTATTCACTGAGCTTATTTTTTTATTTTTGTGATATTTTTACACCAAGATATAATTTTTTTTAAGTTATATTTAATTTTTTATATTTCATTAAATAATTTTTATTGATATTTCAACTTAACCACGTGACATCCGACTCATCCTCGGTGTCTCTGTAAGACTCCACATCATATTACGGTTGGTTACACTTTCCACGAGAGCTGCCCCATCGCCCCACATTTTAGAATATTTAAACAAGCTGATGTGTCATCCAAACTGATCTGAGCCATCCATTTTAAATACATGGGAATGGACAGCATCTGATCATTGTCCCCAACGAAACATGACCTGCAAATCAAGTACACTGTAAAGCTATGATCTCCCTCGATACTTAACCAAATTTAGTGTCGTTTGCTCATATGGCTTCATCTAAGTAAGACTAACATATGTATACAGCTAGGTAGACATAGATTATTCATTCTCTTAAAAAAAAATTCAAAATCATGTCAAAATTAAATAATTTGAGCTTATACCTTTGCTCAAGAGGTGAGGCCTTGATTCGGTTGGTTGAGAAGCTTTAACCTAGATAAAATGGTGGATGGGGCTTGGTCAGAGGCCACTAAAGAGGGGGATCTTGATTGGGGAAGTGATTTTAGAGTACGGGGAAGCTTTTGGAACAATCACTTTGAAGTTTTTGTGGAGTTGATGAAATGACCAAAAAAGCCCGGATTTTTAGTTGAAAATTTCTCAGTGGGGAAGAAGGGCTAGGAATCGTGGGGATGAGTTTTTAATGAGTGCAAGGAGGTTTGGTAGAAATTTGCCAAAGTTTCCCCAAGGTTTGTCCATACCATTTCATCTATCCATGAGGGGTAATCAATTTATAGAACCAGCCATAATGGTCAATTGGCTAAGGTCAGGGGTCCAAGGTGGTGCCTTTGTAGAGCTAAGGTGGAGTGAAGAGTCTAATGGGGGTGAGCCAAATTGGATGAGCTCCATTTCAGGTTTCTTCTTATGATGGTTCTCGGCCTTAAGCTTGTCGCATGCCATGGTGGCCACCCAGGGCATGGGTGGTCACCATCTAGCTTTGGGAGGTTAAAGGTGGAGCTTTGTGAAGTCCATTTTGTGGTTTCATGTGTCCAAGGATTGGATTGAAGTGAAATGGGGTTTGGCTCACTTTTGGGTTTAACTTGGGTAAGGTTCATGGGTATGGGCTTGGGTGACTCCCCATGGTGGCTTAACCTAGTCGTAATTATTTGTGTTTGGGTGGTCGAGTCCCCATCATAGAGATTGGGGCTTATTCATGGGTTAGATTGAAGCATGGGTATGGTTGAGTGCCTTTTGGAGATCATAAAAGAGGCCCCTCCTTTTTCCATATAAGGAGTGATGACAATTACATAGCTAAGGGGCTCACATGTGTCTTAGAGGATGCTTCATGGCTTGCAAATTGGTTGACTAGTTTTCAGGTATTTTTTGGCATTTTATGAAGGATCATCATGAATCTAAATGTGGAAAATGTAATCATGCATTTCATTCCCCCATGGTTTGATTTTAATCAAATGGATGATGGGAAATTCATGGCATGGTAGAGTGGGACTTTGGACTTAAGGTATTGGGCTTTAACATGGTTTAAGGGGAATTGATTTTATGGGCTTATATTTGGACATGAATTTGATGCCATTTGGAATTGATCATGGGCTTAGTGGAATTTAAAAATTATCGTGATGAAATTTTGGGCATGAGCTTGGTGACATTTGATTTGGCACAATTTTGATGGATTTTGCGTTTAAGGTGGACTTGGGATGAATTTGGGTAATTTTAGACGCGCGTGAAATTGGGTGAGATTGGATTTGATTTTGAATTTTGGTGGATTTGGAGTCGATTTATTTGGTTTAGATTGATTTTGGTGAATTTTTAAGTGAAATTGGGGATTTTGATAATTTTGGGTAATTAGGTTAAAAAATTTGTAAATTTGGGTGATTTGGGAATTTTTGGTGATCTCAGGGATTTCTTGGGGAATTTAATAATTTTGGATACTAAGTGGATTAGAGTTGTGAAGGTAGTGATGTACTGTGAGGTGTGGTGATGTGAAATGTTTATATGAGTCCAGTTAATGATGTGTAGGGTGAGGTATGAGAGTATGAATAGCCAAGCCATAAAGGGTTTTTTAGGGCCTCATAGTCCTATAAGAACTCTCTTTGAGTTTCATCACGTTGGTCTTAACCCTCTCCACAAAGTCTTTAGGGTTTAAGACCACCCATCTGAGACTTCACAAAAGAGTCAAGAGGTTTTCATAGTTTCTAAGTGTGGTGGGTCACATCACTAGTCTTCTATCCAATGGCTAGGTCTTAAGTTTNAGTGTGGTGGGTCTGATCACTAGTTTTCTATCCAATGGCTAGATCTTAAGTTCTAGGAGGGAAACAAGACCTCACCAAAATGAGGTTCTTTCAAGTTAATGAGTTTTAACCTAGTTATTTCACAAAAATATGTTTGAAAACTCAAAGAGCATAAAGATTCACAAGCTCAACTTAAACCAAATGCATATTTTGACATCTTCACATGCGCTAAACATCTACAAACTATAAAATGTAGCAAAAACACCCAAAAAATCACATTTATTATAAATATTGTAGAATAAATAAAGGTAAACTTGAAAAGCTATAGCAAACATTTGATGCACATCAAAGACCTTTCGTCTTAGGTGTAATGGAATTTAAAAGTTGGAGATGGAATTAAAGTACAAGTTTGAGCAACACTAAACCAACACTAATTTTATATTTCCATTATACAACACTTATCGGGAAGATAATTATGAGATGGACTTAAGTTATAAATTCGAAAAGTCAATTCCTTATCTTGAGCTTTAAAAATTAAATTCCTTTTAGATAAATTAATACTTTCCCTACTTGTTGCAAGAAAAGGTCTGCCCAAAATAATTAGGATCGTGACATCTTCTATGATATCTTAATATAATAATATGGATTGGGAAGATCAACCTGTCTAACTTGAATAACTTATCCTTTATCACCCTTCTAATATATGTTAAAGTTTGATTAGCTAACTACCAAAGAATTGATCCTGTATGATACAAGGAATGATCAAGCTCCCATAATCTTTCTACTTTTGGGGTAGTTCTCTTTTTATAATTGCATCGCACCCTTCACATATGGCTACAACATCAATGTTTCTTAGCTTCCATCTCTTATTTAATAAATATTTTCAGAATTTTACATAATCGACAATCTACTTAAGAGCTTGAGTGAACTGTATGTTAAATACAAGCTTCTTGAATATCTCTAAGAATTTAAAATTTTGTTGAACTAATTTTTTTTGTCATATTTAAGGAAAAGGTGGTGGAGGCCTTTGTTTAATATTCTTAATAGGTTTCTCTATTTAAAAGTCTTCTAAAGGATGTTCAATTTGTTTAATAAACTTAGGAATTGATTCTTTTGACCTCTCCTCATCACTAGCCTATTTTTCTAACTCTTCCTCACTCCTCAAATTGAACTAATTTACTATGTTATTTTTTTAATCCAAACAATTCACCTCAGTGTTGCTTAATAATATTCCTTGAAGTCTATGAATCAATGAGTTAGCTAACTGCCTTGATTATATTTTAATATTTATAAAACTTGTAACATGACTTTGTATCTAATTTCTTATTTACAACATTAAGTCTTCCAAAATTTTGTTTTCTCAAATTGGAGTATATGAGGTGAATCCAAGTGGATAACTAGGTAGAGTGTTGGAGAAATTACTACTATGATTATTCTATTGGGTATTTTATTGGTTGCTAACCCACATATTACTTTCTACTTTTTCGTTATTATTGTCGTTAAAGTTTGGGTTTTTTTTTCCAACCAAGATAATATTTATTTAAAAAGGGGTTGTTTGGTCTACTTTTAATTACATTTATTTGCTCGTCAGAAACAAGTTGATCTTCACTAGGTGCCATATTGTAGAAGTGGGATGCTTGAACTTGTCTTAGCTAATTTGATGCTCCTGAGTCCTCAAGTCCTCGATTTGGACCATTTTCCTGTAAATAACACAATATGTACCCCCAAAAAAGTACGAACATTTTACATTAAAAATGAATAATTCTCACGTCATATATCACGGATTTTATACACATCAAATTCGTGCGTTGCACATGCTTCATTTGCATATACTTAAATTACTATGATCAAGTGAGGTGTCCGTCATTGGCTCATAAATTGAAATTGTTAGTAGGGCATCTTTTTATACATTGATTCTAAATCCTATGACATGTAAATGAAATATATGAAAACCTCAATAGTGCAAAAAAATTATTTTTTAATCTAATAAAAATATACAATTTAAACAAGTAAAAAGTATGTCAATAATAGAATAACGAACATAAAGAACAAGTATATTAAGATAGACTAGCAAGTAAAAAAGAAAAAAAATTGACATTTTCCCGCGTTCCAATTCTTTCCCAAGTTCTTTATCTTCAGAGAAGATGCCTTGATGATAATTCATCAAGCCACATAGCGGTAAGATTTGATAGACCACTCTTCTTACCCTAAAGGTTATATGGCAAAACATGAATGGGAGGAACTGTGCTTGGCATAGGATACATATTCAAGGACTCTCAATCATTGTTTGCCAAAATAATCCCACATCACAAATCATAAAACTTTTCTTCATAGTTGTTGGCCGATAAAGCCATTACAATTTTCTTCTTCTCAGATGGGGCATAGCTTTGATTTTTTTCAAGGAGGACAAACCTATCCAGTCTTTATCTTTTCCAAGTATTGGGGGAAAAAATTTATTGAGCGGTGAGAAAATTTTAAATTGTCTAAATTATATAAAAAAAAACTACAAAAAATAACACAATAAATTCTTAATTATTTGATGATGACACATTTAAATACATGAATTCCATAGTTAAAAAAATTCACATTAAATGCGTAATTTATAAATATCTATAGTTGGATTGGCATCTTCTTAAGAATTATTAAAATAATTATTTAAAAAAAAAAAGGATGGATGCTTCTTTTCAAATGAAAATATCATAATTTTTCGATTTAAAAAAGAAAATTATGACAGCTAGATCAACGAAGGAAAAGGCATCGACAGGACTTTCGAAAAGGACGAGTCCGTGAGGATAGAAAGGGTCGCGTGTGGCTTTCCATGGCACAGCAGAGCTCTCTTCCAGATTTTGTAAATAAATAAATAAACTAATTGAGAGGGAAAAACAAAAAAGTTTGCAGATATGGGAGTGATATTCTGCTCACTTATATTTCGAGCTCAAAAATATGTTCGTGTTCAGCATATTTTCTTAGCCAGCCGAACACGAACTGTTCACGAATAAAAAACCGTTTTAACAACCCTAATCACGTAAACATAAAGGTTGGGCCAAGATTTAAAAATTATTGTTTATATTAAACCATCATTTGATTTAATTTGAAAATTTTTAGTCCATCTTTTTTAGTTAATACTTTTAATTTATTATAAATTTTTGTAGCCTTACAGTCAATTATATCTTTTAAAACTACTGCTCATCAATCAATATATATATATATATATATATATATA
>JXCR01124328.1:0-28788 GCA_002079205.1 Phalaenopsis hybrid cultivar | reverse complement strand
ATATATATATATATATAACTAGCCTTTTTTTATTAAGAGTAGAATGTTGCATTTAAAAAAAAAAGTTTAAATGGAAATAAATTGAAGTGATAAGACGGGGGAATAAATTCCAAAACATATTCTTAAAAATCACAAATTGAAAATACAGTTACAACGACAAAGCATTGTCTCGATATTTGTTATGCAAAAAAATATGTGAAAATTTAAAAATTCACACAATAATAATTATATAAAAAATTTTATGTGACTTGATTTTGAATTGAACTCTCACCGCACCTCTGGTGTTCTCTAACTCCCTTTCTTTGTCAAGAATTATGCCAAATAAGTAAATAAAGTCAAAAGGCCAAATTAACCATAATTATAATAAAAGCCATAATATAAGAATCTTTACTTCATCTCTTATTTCAAGATAAGTGAGAGATTATTAAATGAGCTTCAACATCTAATTCAGTTGCACCAAGATGGTTTCCTACGTGTCTCTCTCCTGAGGAGATCAAGTCTCTACTAGTTCTTCAATATGTCCGACTGGGGAACCAATACTGAGCTCGGATGTTTACCAAACTCATGCAGTATGTGGACTTTTGGACCGGTAGTATTTTTGTGAGCATCTGTGTTGCTTTCCTTCGTATCTATCTTCTTCAACAGAACCCTGTTGTTATCAATTTAGTCTCAAACAAAGTGTTAGACATTAATGTGTCTGGTACGGGAATGATGAACTGGATTTATGGCCAAGAATATTATACTTTGATTGTTACAAAACACCATTAGAGACTGTAGATCAACTCCTAAATCATCTAATAGGCTCTGCTTCCATATTCCTTCCTTCATCGCCTTCGTGGGTATCATGTACTCAGCCTCCGTGGTAGACAAAGCAATATTAGAATGAAAAACTGACCTCCAACTGACTGGATCTCATCTAAATGTGAATAAATAGCCAGTCGTTGATTTTTGTTCATCCATTTCATTTGAGTCTGTGTAGTCTCTATATAAATCTGCAATAGATGAATGTCTCTCAAACACCAAACCAACATCAATTGTACTGTTCAAATACCTCTAAGTACACTTCACAGTCTGCCAATATGATTGCATATATTTCCTTTGTTACTCATCTTTATGAAACTAATATGAACTAAACCGAAAGTGAGATGCAAACGGTAGACTCATCGCCTTGCTCAAGTTATCACCCCAAATTTCTTCAGCACCTTCCGAACATTAGATCCTTACGAAAGCTGAACATTTCGAGATGTCTTGTCCCTGAGAATCTCCGTGCGAAGAATTCTCGAGCTTCAATAACTCCTTTATTTTGAAATATTTGAACTGTTGATTTTTCATCCTATTAAACTTAATCTGACTAGCAGATTCAATCAACATATCATCAAGATATAGAAGCAAATAAATGAACTAGTTGTTGGTCAAATTTTTGAAATATGCACAATAATCATATTGACTCCTCTTGTACTCCTATCCTCTCACAAATTAATAAAATTTTTTGCACCAGCATCAGGAAGACTGCTTCAATACATATAAATACTTATCCAGCCTGCAAACCAAGTCTTTTGATACTTCATATCAAGGAGGCTAACATGTAGACCCCTTCTTGCAATTCTTTGTGTATGAATGCAGTCTTCGCTTCAAGCTGTTCCAAGATTAGATCGTACAGTGCTATAAGTGCTAAGAGAACATGAATTGTGGGATGCTTGACCATTAGCAGAAGCACCTCTTCATAATCAATCCCTTCTCATTGCGCAAAGCTTTTTTCAACTAATCTTATCATTTACCACACATCAGCTCTATGAGATTTTTCCTTCTATGCATACACCAATCTACACCCGATAACTTTCCTTCCTATAGGAAGCTTAATCAACCTACAAGTATCATTTTTTTCAAAAAGATTCCATCTCTTTATCCATCCACTCTTGGGCTCTTCGTCGTTTTTTATAGTGACAATGAATTTCTGCCCCTGTGACTGAAAGTACAAATGCAATATAATCCCACAACCAAATTGATTCTGGGACATTAATGTTCCTGGTCCTACTCCTAGCAATAAGTTCTTGAGTAAGAGTCTCATCCTCGACATCTTCTTTAACCTCCTCTTGAGCATTATCAACAGATATCTCTTAAGCTGCAACTAAATTAGTTATATCTGTATAAGTGGATAAACTATGTGGAATAAAAGGAGTTGCATCAAATTCCAATTTCTATTGCATATCTACGATCCCAATAGAACTCTTCAACTAGTTTTAGTTTTAATTTTTCAACAAGCCCGCCTCATCAAAAGTAACATCCTACTAATGACAACTTTCCTTTATAACTGATCATACGGCTTGAAAACATTGATTACACGCCTGAAGCAATTGAAGATCACGTTGTTTGTTTGTGGTTCCAATTTATCATTTTGTACGTGGTAGTAAGATAAACATTCAAAAACTTTCATGTGCTTATAATCTTTAGCAGGATGTCCTGACCACATCTTTTTTGAGGTATTCTTCTGAATAGTTGCAGAAGGTTGACGGTTCACCAAGTGACAAGCATATTATATGGCTTCAATCCAATATACTTAGTCCAGCCCAGAATGGGATGACATATATCGATCTTTCTCCACTAAATTCAGGTTTATCCTCTCTATCACTCAGTTTTACTGTGGTGTCTCTCGAACATTGAAGTTGATCTATCTAACCTTTCTATGGCTCTTACAAGTGCACATCCAAAGTGTATTCATCCCCGTTGTCTAATTTAATATAGCAAAAAAAAATTTTCCACCAGTGTCTCAATCCATTTCTTTCGAGTTGTGAAAATCTGTATCACCTTGCTTTTGTGCTTCATGGTGTACACCTAAATATACCTGAAATAATCATCAATAAAAGAGACAAAGTACCTCCCCCCGTTAAATGATGTTATCTTTGTCGAGCCCAAAACATTTGCGTGAACATACTCTAAAATACCTTATGTACTGTGGATGTCAGCACCAAAAGATACTTGTGTCTTCTTGTCAAATACATAATGTTAACAAAAATCAATCTTCCAGGCCGCTCTTTTAATCAATCCATGTTTCACAAAAGCATGACGTGAAGCCTCTCCAATGTGAGCTAGTAGCATATAGTGCAATGTAGTGACGATAGAAGAATCATGAGCAATAACAATCATTCTAGTCACCGTACTACTTTGAAAATAATAAAAATTAAGATAACATATCCTAAGAACTTCTGCCTCAATAATTACCTTGCATTTCTTGGAATCTAATGCCAAAATTGATCGCATATTCTTCCTAATATATAGAAAATGCTAACATTAGTCAGCTCCCTCACAGTACAATCATGCATCCTGATAAAGATACTTCCTACACCAATATTACGACAAGCCTAATCGTTCCCCATAATTACTGCCCCACTATCCAACTCCTTAAAAATCTAGAAACAACCTCGATAAGAAGAAGTGCGATATGTAGTACCTATGTCTAGAATCTAGCACGAATCATATAAAAACAAACTGTGAGAAACTACAAATAATGATACATTTAAATCTGCCTTTTTTCACATCTTTCCATAATAATATTTTCTTTCACCTTAGATGCTACTTCCTTTCCCTTCTCCTTTAGCTTACAACAATCTTTCTTCTAATGACCAGTTTTTAAATAGAAAGCACATTGATTTTTCCCAAGACTAAGCACACAAGCCTTGCCCTGCTATTCTGAAATGTCATCACTTCCATCTTTTTTGTTGAATTCTTCTTCTTCTTCTTCTCAGATTTGCCATGTTGATGTTTAAGTGCTTCAACTGACTCCATCTTTACAGACTTCTTGCCTTTTCCACAAAACTCTTGATTAAACAACATCATTGTTATTTCACCATAATTCAGAACCTCCTCATGAATGAGTGTCATTGTAAAGTTTTTATTCTTATTTGGGAATGAATTTAACAAGAGCGCCTTATCTTCATCTCTAACATCTTCATCTAAATTTAAAAGATTTGTTAACAAATTTTTGAAGTCATTCAAGTGCCCATCAATAGTTACCACCAACTCAGTTGAAATCTTTAGAGTTGACACTTTAATGAAGATGGTTTTCCTCGCTCTATGTGAGATATTTGTTCTCCAACATCATCCACAATTTTCTCGCAGAAGACTTCATCATCACCTCATATTTAATATCTTAGGTTAAATAATTTTGAAACAAGTCACAAACACTTAAGTTCATCTTTAACCAATCTCTCTCCGACATCTTCTCAGTGTTGCTGTTGCGAGATCTAGAAATATCAGTTGATGTGGTATAAATATAAATCAAACAGGAGAATAATCGACGAAGCGAAAAATAGAACGAGAAAAATCACACAAGAAAAGAATAACACAGTGAAACACACAGATTTACGTGGTTCGGCAATATGCCTACGTCCACGGAGTTGCAGAGGATTTTACTAATTGAAGAATTTACACAAGTCGATCACCTCGACTTACAAGATGAATCTCTCTCTTCGTTGCTCTCTCTTCGTCTCTCTCTGTTCTTCTCCTCTATATCGAGATACACCGAAGAAAACTCTACACCGAGATACACCGAAGAAGATAAACTTACAAGAAAAATAAACTCAATTTCTCTACTGCAACAAGCCACCAAGAAGAAGCCTAGGGAGAACAATCTTCTTCTTCTTGCTTCTTCCTTCTGCTGCAAGGAACTGCTCCTCCTTGCACTTCTCTTCCTCTGCCCCGAGGAAACCGAAGAAGAACTCAAAGCGTGACAACTCATAACTACAAAATCTGAAGGAGAGCAGCTCTTTTTATCACGAAGCTTTTATCATGAACAGGAGGGAGCGAAGAGATGCTTCACTTCACAAAAGAAGAAGGCAGTAGTGGTTATTTTTGAAGAGGTGTGACTCTCCAAAGCAAAGTAACCGCCCAAGCATAGTGGACCGGGCTCCACCGTTTCTAACACTCAGTACATTCCTTGTTATTCAGGCTTCCCCCAGATTCAAAGAACACGACACATTCACCACCTCGCATAGTCACATGCCAAAGTTCCCTTTGTCATTGAATTTCATCACATCGATTTTGACGGGTGCATAACCACCTAATGAATTAACTTTTCCACTGCCATAGTGAACGTTGAAAAACATGACATCGTGCTATCATTCATTAATACCACTATTATAATATCTTTTTCGAAAAATATTTCTCTAGCAAAACAAAATATTTTCTGAAATATCTTTCTTTTGATTTTGGAAACCAAAAAGAGAAAAAAAAACAAACAAAAAATATTTTACCTAAAAACATGTTTCAGAAAATAAAAAATTCATTTTTTTTCTGAAATTCCCTTTTTTCTCTTTCCTGGAATTTTCCCTTTCCATTTAAGTAAATTTTTTTTTTGTTTCTTCTTCCCTCTAAAGAAAATTTCAATTTTTTATTCATACACAATATTTTGTTTGTTCTTCCGTTACATGCCGGAGTCATTGTCGGAGCCGTTAGAATCATCATCGGAGCCACTAGAGCCAGAACCACCGGAACTGCCGCCAGTTGCCACCGGAACAATTGCAATCTCTCTGTCGTCGTGATCCCTCTTGAAAAGTGTTAAATCTTCACATCCAAGCTATTGGTTGCCGCCGAACCTCTGAATCTACCGGTAAAGCTCGTAGGATCACCAGCTACAAAAAATGTCTGAAACACACGTCAAATTTGTTGCTGTCAAAGCCGAACCATGTTCTAATCATGAACCCGAAACTCTAATATCAACTGTCATGCGAAAATAATGTAAAGACATAGAAATTCACACGACAACAATCAAATACAAAAGATTTACGTGACTCGTCATTGATTTGATATGCCTACATCTAAAGAGAGGGAGATTTCACTAGCATCGAATATGAATAAAGAAAAAGGGCTAGAAGTTATAACTTCAGCGATTCTCACCTCACCTCTCATAAACTCCAAGTTCATTCTATAATTACAAATACAACAATATTATCCTAACAATAAGGCTAGACCTTTAATTAGTATATTAAGTGCAGTCATTCTATTGTCTAATTGGCTGCTATGTTCTATAAACACCGGCCAGCGTAGCTTTTCTTATATATTATTATTCTAAGCGTTCCGCATCATCATCATTATTTAATTAGAATGTTATCCATTATTTCTTTATAGGCAATAATGTGCTGTAGATCGTGCGTTTACATTTAAATAACAATATAAATATAAGCTAAACGTTATAGATTAAACAAGTAATATGGTCGTAAGAGAATTGAATTATTGCGTCATTTTTTCAAATGCCGCACCAAGTTCTGTGTATTTCGGAAGTACAGAGCTACGGATATAAATTCTCAAAGGACACTCGCCCGGTTTGAAAACCCCCTCAGGAGCTCCGCTCTAGAGGAGCAAGCATAGAAGGGTTGTCGCCTAATGCAAATGTTTTGAACTTGGATAACATTAATCATCATCAATTGGGAAAAGCTGAAAGACTCTCAATGAGTACATTTGCAACTTGCTCGCCCTAAATTCATCTGTTTGAAGGCTTAGGGTCTTTTTGAAACAGCTTTCAGCCTACCTTGTGTTTCCAATTGCCACTATTTTTCTATTTGGAGAATTGTTTTTTTTTATGATTTCTGTAAATTTTTGTGATATGAGCTATTTTCGTCATCCTGATTTGTTAAAGAATGGTGGCTGTAAACAAATATATTTAAAAGTCTCATTGTCGATTTATAACGTACTTTTTCTCCACCATAACCTCAACTACATTTTGGAAAAGTGCAACCATCCTAAACAGACCAATGAACTAGCTTATTCAAGAGCAACAACAACCATAGTCAATAAGTCCTCCATAGCATTGGTAAAGGAAACAACACACTTTTATTTTTATTTCGTATTTGATGTTTTTAATTTATATTGTTGAATCCTCGAATATCCTTTGGGTTGCGCACAAGGGACAGAGCATTTGAGCGATAGAGAGAAGTGAATTGAGAAATAGAGAAAAAGACAGAGTGAGGTGAGCACACAATAGATAAGTTCTCTTGGAAGTGATTCGATAGTCCTTTTTGAGGAAATGACTCCCCTATTGATAGATCAAAGGGGAATCCACTTAAAATACATGTTTTTACTTGATTAAAAAAAGAAAGTTACAACTGATTGATAAGTCATTAAACCTTTTACATATATGTAACCAACGTTGAAATATTTTGACTTTGGTAATCGTTTTTTGCAACTTTTCGTCTTGGTAACTGCTACTAGTACTATTTCATACTCGTAATTATTCTACTACGTCGCCTGATCATCGTTTGGTCATCTTTAAGTACTTCAATTGAATGGTGGATCTTTGGTTGGCTTTGATGAGGAAATCCTTAGTGAAGACCGTCTTAGCCCTAGGATAGGTTCATTCTTTCAGGGAGAGAGTGTTTCGCAGCAATTTGATGGGCAGCCTTTCTTCGAGCAAAAGCTCTTCCTAGAGAATTGAAATGTCCAGTCAAGTGACCGTATATCTTCTCTGCGAGTGACCTAGAATTAGTTGAGTTATCGACAGTTTGGTGTGCTATTTTCGTTGATTTAAATGTACTTTTATTTGGTTGACTCATGATTCAACAGAGTGAAATGATGGTTGATGGTTCGGTCCTTCGACCATGATAACGTGGTTCTTTGATATCCTCTTTGTGTATCCGTTGACTTTCCTCAAGATTCGTGTGGTCGGATTTTTTACAAAAATATTTAGTTCATCGACTCTCTTACTTTTTTGAAAGTGATAGTCACAATAAAAATAAGAGAATTAAAGAAAGAAATTGCTTATTTATTACGTAATAAGTACTCTCAATAATTGTACTTCCTGGATTTTTTTGTCGATGTTCCCTATAAATAGGGCGTGATCAACACTTCCCCTCTTCATTTCCAAATTTCTTACTTTTCAGTTAGTTTTGGTAGAGAACAAGGTTGTGAGGCGACATGAAACTAGTGAACGAGGAGGCATTGTTGAGGGCCATTGGGCTCCCACCGGTAGATTGTTGATTTTCTCAACGAGTGACGTCGAATTGGTTGAGTTATCGTCGGTTCAAATGTGTGGAGTTCCTTGGTTTGAATGTACTTTCATTAAGAAAGTTAATGATCAGATTAAGTGAAGTGATACTCCGGTTCGGTCCGTCAACTTTGATAATGCAATTCTTTGAAACCATCATTGCCTATCCGTTGAATTTTCTCGAGAGTCGTGTACTCAAATTTTCAATGTACATATATATTGTGTATTTGATGTTTGGAATAACTATAGTCTCTTCTATAACTCCAATCACTCTATCAATATTGTGTGAAAGGGTCATACAAGGATAATGGACATCCAACGCTACTTTTAGCAAGGTAAAAAAATGTCATTGTTTATCTCTTAATTTTCCTTCTCCTTGTTTTCTCATAACCCCACGTTTTATCAAAACATCACGATATTGTTATAGATTTAGATTCAAAATTATTCTTCTGTTGGTTTTTCAACATATTATCCGAGTGCACTTGCAGAACAACTAATGTAAGATGAGTATAATGTCAACTCCGGTGAGGGCCATTGTGTAGCAATTATTTGATTTATATTTTTAATGATTTTTTCTCCATTTAATGGACCAAAAATATCATAAGAAATATTTCTATAAACTGAACTGTCCATGCAATTTATGTTAGAAATTCTAGATTCATGATTCCATCGAAGCTTACATTAATCAAATTCATAGTTTTAGTAGTATAGTTTCATATACTCTTATGACAATCTTAAGAAAATTAAATATTATACTATGTTATATTAGAAAAAAATATTATGTGCGGATGAGATGAGAGTGTATTAGGTGCAGATTGGTGGTATTGTAGTGTTATTATACCGTAATACTACCAGAGTAATACTAAAACACCATCAAAATAACATAAGTATTCTGGAGGTATTTACCACAAGAATACTACCAGAATACCAGCAATCTACACCTACAATATATGCATCCAATATTTACTCCTTAAATTAATCACCATGTCAATACATAAACTGAATTTAACAGATTGTATCAAGTTTTGGCATTATTTTGTAGGAAGTTCTAATTTAGTATATTCTATCTTAACTACAACTGATTGATTGTATTTTTCTAAAGCAAAAGATAACTACTTCAAAACTACTGTACGCACGATATATTTTACATCAAAAATTGGCGTCAAAATCTACTAAATAATTGAAGATATAAATCAAATAATTATAACAATGAAGACTGCATCATCAAAACTATTTCATTAGTGAAAAATTCTTGCTACACAATATACCTGAAAAAAATCATCACTTATTTCGACAAAAATTCCATTAATCCAATAGAATTTGTGATATTAATGGAAGAAAACAAAAGATGATACAATTATGAGTGATTTTGTTCCGAAAATTTGCTTTTCATATTATTTTTTCTTTCATTAAAGGTTTTTTAATCTCTCCTTGTATCATCTTAGTGTACACTTGAAAAATTGCCCTAATTTCTTTTATTATGAAATGAAAACCACTTCATACATAAACAATTGAAATCTAAACCACCATTTGCATCTAATCCCAAATACTTCATCCAATGTAATAATTTTTCCTAGTGCAGTGCTCTACAAAAATTATTACATCCGAATGAGCTGTGTCCGGATTAGGTGCAGATTATAGTATTTTAGGTGTTATTGATAGTTTTTTAGTAGTATTATGGGAAAATAACATCACAATACTACTAATAATACCTAAGATACTATCAGTTGTATCAATGAAATCCGAATGTCACAATACTGCCATAGTGTTTTTTGTATTGGATGAAATGCTACAGTTCTCTAGACCAAAGTCGAAGCGCTACCTTCTCTATTTTATATATCCTAGATTTAATTATTTAATAGTGAAAATAAATAGTACCTCGATGTTGAATAATTCTTTAGTTCATCAATATTATAAAAAATAGATTAAATAAATTTAATTTTCATAGATTCGACTCACATTTCAAATACATCCAAACATTATATTTTACTAGTCAAATAAGTAGATTACACATAACAATCTATAAGCCTTGTGAAAAATACATCATCAAACTTATGGTTATTTATAAGATTATTTTACAACAGATGAAGTATTATTCTATAATTATAAAAGTGATAAATAACAATTATTACTAATTTAACGTATCATGTCCTTTTGTGCTCGACAAATTGATTAGGAGTTAAATTATTTTATTTAATTAAAAACATTCTCTTATTTACTTGCATGATATTAGTATACCGTATCATTTATGGATATATTATATTGGCTATTTGCTGGTGTATAATTTAAGCTTTGGTGTCTACTAGGAAGTAATACTTTTGGTTAAGANAATTGATTAGGAGTTAAGTTATTTTATTTAATTAAAACCATTCTCTTATTTACTTGCATGATAATAGTATACCATATCATTTATGGATATATTATATTGGCTATTTGCTGATGTAAAATTTAAGCTTTGGTGTCCNGGAGTTAAGTTATTTTATTTAATTAAAACCATTCTCTTATTTACTTGCATGATAATAGTATACCATATCATTCATGGATATATTATATTGGCTATTTGCTGATGTAAAATTTAAGCTTTGGTGTCTACTAGGAAGTAATACTTTTGGGCAAGAAGTTCAACTCATATATATATTATATATATTATTTTTATCATCGTTTATTTTATTTAACTTTAAATAATTTAATCCTCCAAAACTGATGCTATACTTATCAAAAAGTAAAACATCATTGAAGATCCTTTCTAATTAAATAAGAAAAAAAAAACATTCAATTCATTTGCAATAAGTTACTTGCATTTGATTTAAAAAACTGTGTTTTTTTATATTAATACTCCTCCAACATAGCCACTACCAACTTTTGAAATTGGGTCTAGCTCAAGGTCTGTAACTTTGAATCGTACCCAAGGGAGGAACAAGAACATATGAAGTCCCAAAAGTAAGATAAGCAAAGGCTGTAGAACTTTCTGATGAACCTAAGAAAGTAGACTAAGAAGAGGAATTTATATTCTTGGTGACCTCCCTTCTTTTAGGAGATAGTAGCCAAACTAAACAAGCATTGTTTTAATTTTAACCATTAACAAAATATGAAGTACAAAAACAAAGTATTCGGACTTCATATTTTTTTTAAGGTATAAAGTGCTACTTCTATGTTGAACATGTAATAAAGAAAAAAATACTCACATCATATTAAACATAATTACAAGATTGAAATGACATTACTTACCATAAGCATTAGCACTTTAAAACTCTCTCAATAACTAACAAAAGAAAAGATTAACAATATTTAAGCTCTAACTTTCTATCCCCAAATAAGTATGTAAGAAATATCTAATTTCAAAAAAAAAAAAAAAAGTGCTTAGAGAATAGAAACTTCCTTGAATGATGATGTTAATTTTCTTGGTAGCCCTTTTTGAATTGTTACATATATTGAGAATAAGTTATGTATGGTGGGATGTTAAGTGGATCAAAAGAATCAAATCTATTTGATAAGGACTGTAGTGCTTTAAAGAGGAAAAGCATGATGTTACATTATACTTTTTCAAAGCACAATTTGTTGTAACTAATACATATATACTAAAAAGTTAAACTTTTAACTATGATATAATTAACAATAAGATTTTGGGTTGTCTCTCAATTAGTGAATAAATTATATTAATCATTCTAACAATGCCACATTTAATTCAAATGAATAAAATTACTCAGATTATCTGTCTGACTATTTCAATCTTCATCCAATTAATTTGAGTATGATGGCATTTTTTTAATTTTATATGTTCACTTCTTTTTGTTGATAAATTATTATAAAAAGACTTGACCATCTAGAATTCAACACATTATGAAAATGTGTAAATTTAAAGTTAGTAAAGATATGGGTAAAATGCCTTTAAATAATGTCTTTTTGTAATTTACTCTTTAGATAATTTGCATTTTTAAGAGTTTATAGTCTCAGTTCCTCGAATTTATTCAAGTACATCATTTTTTTCTCTTCTATTTCTTCAAAATTAAAATTTTATGACTTAATCTATGAATATGCTTTAAGCTTTAATTTCAATAGTAGAAGGAAAGATTTTTCAAAGATTAACAAAAATATAGTCATTTAATATAAATATAGCCATTACGATTAGTAAATTCAATGCAATTATGCATGTCCATCATTATTTAATATTAAATGTCGATCATTTCATGAAAATTAAAGATCTTTTAATTTTTCTATTAGATATTTTAGCTTATCTATTATGTTGGGGGTGATAAGTTGCAATGATCGTGTGCCTCTCTCCACATTCGATCAATAAGGTCAAAATCTATATGAGCTTTCAATCAAGAACAAATTTATTTCTTCTTAAAATATTTATAACCACCATATATCACTACTAGTCAATAATGTGTTAAGAGGGTATTGCATCCAAGAGGGGGTTGGATTAGGTATTTTAAAAAGTAAAACTATTTCAAGTTAGAAATAAGTATTCTTTTGTTGAAAATTTAATGATAAAGAAAGCAATTTGAAAATTAATTAAAATTTTCCCAAAAATTAGCAATCAAAATAGTAGCACAAAAAACTTAACCACATAAAATGAGACAAGTAATTTCTTACTTGATTCATCTAAAACTCAAAATAGGGCTACATCCTAGCCAACCACCTTAAAGTCTAGAAATAATCAAGATAAAAAAAATAATATAAAGAATTTATTCTACACCTCAACTTAAGACAAGCACATCCTCAAATCACCCTATTCTACACTGATCAAGTAAAACTACAAAATACCAAAATATAACAACAAAAAAACAATATAATTAGAAGATTTAAATATTTTAAAAATAATTTTTTGACAACCCAAACTTTTTAATCATATTTAATTAAAAATATTTTTACAAAAAAAGATTAATCATTCAAAATATATACTTGCAACAGATAAAAAATTACAACCCCTATGTATAAAAATCAACTAGTATAAAAGTTTTGAAATAATAACATTACAATTCAAAACCCCAATCCAAAATAAAATCTAAATTTCAAACCACATGAATTATAAATAAGAGAATATAAAGAAATCTAACAAAGTGATAGAAAATCCTTTTCAAACAATCAAAAACTATAAAAATCAAAAGTCATAGAATATGATAACATAATGAAACAATCCCCCTAATCCTTCATAGAACATATGAGGAGGTACAACACGAAACTTGAATATGATCAATTTACCAAACATTGAAGCTGAAAAGAAAAATTTTCTCTCTTTTGTATAATTGAAAAGACAACAAGTGAGGAGAGAGAACTTCATCTTTTAAAGCAAGAGAACTACACCAATTTAGATCATAATAGAGGGTAAGCCAAGGGTGTGAAATAAAGATGAACAATTTATGTATTTGTTGCCTCACCTTTGGTTGAGGTCTAGTTTCCTCTTTAGTACCCTAGGGTCTAGCCATAAAACTTTCTTGTTGACTATTCCTAAAGGAATTGAAAAGGAACCATCACCATTAGAAATTCTAAAGTCTTCTTTGCTTAACTTGAAGTTCCACATGTTGGTCCTAACCTCTAGCACTTAGTAAGTGGGGTCAATATGAGGGAGCTCATGGAGAGTCCCCATAGGATGGTCAAGCCTTAGGACTAACACTGGGTGGTATGGTCTTGGTTAGGCTAGCTTGCATACACTACATTTTTTCTTACATAACCCAAACCTTAAAACCACTTACACTTGATTTGGTCTCCTGACTCCTATTGGAAAGCTCATATCGGTGGACCCAAACCCCTAGCCCTTGGCTAAGAGGGTTAGGACCAACATAAACATCCAAAATGAATCCTCATGTGGTTCTAATGACTTGGAAATGACTTCATGGCTTACCTACCAACTCTAGCCCAAACTTTCAAAAAAATTACCAAAATACCCAGAAAACCCTAATTTTTGCCAAATTTCTCAAAATTACCCAAAATACCCAAATTTGTCATTTCAAACCATCCCCCACTACCCAATTTTACCAAAATCACCAAATTCCCAAAATACCCTAAAATTACCAAAATTGCCAAAATGCCTCACATGACCCAAAATTTTCCAAAAGTTCCAACATCATCTCAATTATCCACAAAATTAATTTGAACCACTCCATTGAGCTCAATTTTGCCAAAATTGACCCATTTTGACCAAAAGTCTCAAATTGTCTTTAAAGGCCCAACTTCCCCAAATTAGTCCCAATGTCAAACAAATTGTCCCCAATTTTGCCCAATTTTAATTCCAAACCAAAATTCAACATCCTTAATACCAAATGAAACCAAATACAAACCCAATTTAACCTAATTGCAAGCTTAATTTCACCCAAACCCAAGTCTAACCCAAAATCCCCAAATTTACTTTATATCCAAATTCCACCAAATTGGCCTTCCAATTCAATTCAAAATCACTTGAAATCATTTCAGAAATCTTCATGACATCTCCCTACACCAAATTAAACATTTAATTGCCCCAAATTTTAGCCCAAATTCATGCCCGATTTTAAAAGCCCAAGCCCACCACATTTAAGTCCAAAAGCCCAAAATTTACCCAAAAGCCAACATGATAAATTTACCCTCATCATCCATTTAATCAAAATCATTCCCTCATTTTCAAATCCACGATCAAGTCATTCCAAATCAGGCCTCATGAAAAACTCCACAAAAATACGCCATAAATCCAAAAGTCTCTTTTCATGCAAATTAACCAAGTCAAGGATAAGCCATGAAGCCATTCCCAAGCCATAGGTAAGTCATATGAGCCTTTGCCACCTCTCCAAGCTATTAATGGAAAAAGGAGGAGCCACTTTAAAGCTCCCTTAAAAAGGTTTTAACACTTTTAATGACACACTCTAACCCATGCTTAGCCAAATCCATTGGATAAAGACCTCTCCTCACTAATTAAGCTGAGCCAAATAATCTCCTCTTTAGCCCAAACTAGCCTTGGTAAGTGAACCCAACCCAAATCAATGCTTTGACACAAATTGACCCAAAAATAGGTTTACCCCCATTCCTCTTTAATCCAAAACGTTTACACATGACCAACCTCAATTGTCTTCAACAAAATCAAGTCCTGATCCCCCTGACCAAATGGTGACCTGACCCTGGCCGACCAGCCACCTTGGCTGCCTGAAAACACCATGACCTAGGGGGAGCAAGGATTTAAACTCAAAATTACACCCAACCAGGCTAGCTTACTCCAATCTGGTTCTGGTTAGCCCAATTGCAGCCTCTAAGGTCCCTATCTAAACTCACCCTCTCAATACCAAAGAAGGAGAGGTACAATTTCCTTGGGGAGACTCTGCCAAATTGTTCCAGAGCTTCTTCAAGACCTCTTGAGTTCAACCGAACCATCTTCCAGCCCTCTTCCCTACTGACTAGAGCCAATTTCTCAGCCTAGACACCCCTCAAAACTTTACCAAATCAAAATTAACTTCACCCACACCATCCCCTGAGTGAAAGAAGAAGATCCCCCACAAAAGCCCCATCACCAGAACACCATAGCATAAACTTTTATCAACACTTGAAATTGGCCTTAGTCGAAATCATACCTTGACAATTCACCATAGCCCAAGATTTTATCTAGAGGTTTGTTGGACTCATTTAAAGCTACTACAACCATCTGATTGAGGCCTCCCCTTTCAGACAAAGGTATTGAGCCTCAACCCTAAATTGAGCTTAAATTGATTCTTCATATGTATTTCCTATATTTCATACCGTATAAACTGTATGGATGTGTTTGTCTAGAGTAGATGAAGGTGTAGGAACAAACTGTACTTGATTTGGTTGAGTATCGAGTGAGATCTTAGGTCTATAAGTTGGACAGCTCACGGGTTTGGTTCATCCGGGACGATGACGGAGAGTCGTCCAATCGTGCGTGTATCGGACAGACGATTGAGGTTGCATTAGACGGAGTATTGGTGCATGAATAATTAGCTGACTCAACTGGAAGCGCCCAATCAAGAGAGAATGCGTGCGCAGTTTGAAGAAGACGAGGATGACACAACGAATGAGTTAGATAAATAAAAAATTCAGGATTTATTGAATTAAATTAATACCATATCTTTGAAGATCACATCTTTTCATAGAAAAATCATAAAAATAAAAGACAAATAAAGTCATGCTCAGTGAATAGAGGAGAATAATGTGGAAATGGCTTTATGTCTGTTTGATGCATGTGTGATTTTTAATTAATTAAATAGTGTATTTCTTATTTGGATTCTCCATTTGCATGGACATTTCACCATGACATGGGACCAAGAGGCTTTTGATCTCTTTGTTGTTAGGTATCTCCCCTAATTTTTCCAAGGACACAAGACAACCCTAACTATAGATTCTTAAATTTGAAGCTAATGGTCCATGCTTTAGTATAAAAATCATAAGCACTTGAATATTCATCAGAAAAATATAAAACTTGTTTTTGTAGGTTTATTGTGGTCAGGGGACCCTAGGAAAAATACAAACTTGGTTTAACTCATTAAAATAACCCTAATAAAGAAATATAATTAAGTTGGACAAAATTTTAAAGTAAATGATAGAAAAACTATTTTCCACAGTCATTTAATATAAGAGTAACTCCCAATAAAAATTTTAAGTCAATGGGAATTAATTTGACTACTAAAATGGATTAATTAAATGAAATTACTTTTTTGGCACTAAAATAATTATAATAATTAAAATACAACTCAAAAAGTCACCAAATTGGTTTTGGAGCTCCTTATGACTAGAGGAACCTAAGAAAAATAAAAGTGAAATTAAAATAAATATTTCATTTTTAAGCCATTTTTAAATATTTAAATAATTTAAAAAATATTTAAAAATCATAAAAATTTAAAAATTGTAAAAACACACTAAAATGTCACATTTGGCTTTCTGATCAATTGAGGCCAATTAAAATAATTCTCCTAATTTTCTAAGTCAAGTTATTAATTTTTAAAGGCTTAAAATGAATTTTCTTTAATTTTCCACTAAAATAATTCCAATAATTAAAATATAAACCAAAAAAATATGAAATTTTTCTGTCTGGGTTTCCTAGACTAAGAGAGATTTAATAAGAATATAAAATTTAATTCTCCACTTAAATAATATTTATATTTAATTAATATGCAAAACAAACAAATAACTTTAATAATTAAATTAAACCCTTAAAAATTTATGACACATGATAAAGATTAAAATTATAAATATTTGAATTTTTCTAAAAGTTACAAATCTACCCATTAAGTTTTAAGGGCTTAGTGGTGAATTAGGTTTAATCAAAATCTCGTCTAATGGGGTTTAGAAAATTATCTATAATTAGTTTGAAACCTTTCAAGACACTACATGCCCATCTTTAAAAATAAGACCGGCTAAGTTTCTTAATTAAGCAAAATTGCCTCTAAGGGCCTTTACCGGTTTAATTCGTAAGTGAAACATCAAATGATAATTTCCCCACTTAAATGGATCATCAAAACATCAAGGATCCTTGACCATAAGGGTATGAGTTGGGTGAACCATCTAGCAAACATAATATAACCAAAATGAACTTGAGATGATTCAAGGGATGGTGAAATGTCTGGGGTATTACCCAGGACCTTCTCATGATCCTTTGAAAGACTTGGAAGACGCTTGGACATATTATGATTTGCTCGATAGAATCATCCACACAAATAAACAAATTGGATATATTAGTGTATAACATAGGGTCTGGTAGACACACCTCAAATCTGTACTCTCAGCCTTTACTACAAGCATGTTTTAATTCCTGTAAAATTATATATATGCATTGCAAGTATTGATCTTTCAAGTGGAGGAATGGGAAAAATCGGCAGGTGCACTTTGAAGTTATTGCATTGCAACTTACTTTTATTTATCCTTCTGTACCTCTCATTTACTATCTATAAACTTGCATGTTAAACAATAAGGTCACCCTGCATGTCAAAACTGAAACTTTTAGGATAAGCACAAAAATAAAACAAAAACTAAGAAATAAAAAAAGATAAAATTCACCGCCACAACAATCAAAATATAAGACAACTCAAAATTTAATCACAAATGAAATAATTAAAACAAAAATTATAACTAAATTAAAACGTCTCTATCGGATGATCAGGAATCCCTCGAAGGAGGTAACCTAGGGTTGTTAACGAGATTTCTCACGATCTAAATGAAAATATAGAACTCATTGAGTTAAGTTTAGTAAATTCATTTGGACTAAGTGAATCTGAAGAAAATAATGGTGCAGGAAAGATAGAACCGTGGGATCCTAACCGGTGTCGCTCTAATCAACTTTAACCTCTAATAATAATTAATTTTAAACTTATCATTTAAACCTTTAAACCTTAGTCTTTAGGACTGTTACTTCAATAAGGAGCATGGAGCTAACTTTTTGGGCAGCCTTCTACAACTATGATCCACATTAGCACGAACATCTGCAACAACACATCTTTCCTTAGAAATTAAACAACAAGCCATAGGATTTCAAGGTTGTCTGCCTAGTGCGACATAAGTTCTCAACTTTTTCTTTAGGCATTTGTATAAATTTGCTATATAATTTAAGCCCTAGCTCGCCCTAGAATTCCGAGATTGTCGTTCATCATGACTTAAATCCTCATATCTTTCAGGCTATTTGTGCGATCGTCTCGCATGAATGTAAGCCCTAATTAATAAAATTGGCAAGATGAAACACTTAACTCTTTTCGAAATAGATGCTAAACCATAAGATAGCTTGGGAAGTCACTGAGGTTCTCCTCAGGATCCATGACATCGCCTAGTCTCTCTTCCGTCGGATTCAAAATAAATGTTCCAAATTTGAGTCATTCTCATTTCACACTTCTTTGTCTGATCTTTTGAAAAGTCCTATTCTTTGAAATTCTTGAAGTCAATATCCTCTAATTTTTATCGAAATTTCTCATAATTCACTTTAGTTATCTAAGATGTAATTAACTATAGGGGTCTGCCCTTATAGAAAACTTTAAAAAACCCAGCTTAATATAAACTCTATTTAATTTTTCATATTAAATAATGGAACTTGTCGGTCAACATAAAAATGGTTTTTCGCAGACTTAAACGGGTGCCATAAATTCCTTAGTTTATTTAATCGAACTATCATCAGTAAGTAGTGTGTCTACCCTTCAGATAGATGCATTGCTTGCGGTATTAGACTCATTTATTTAAACTACTAAGGATATGAGATCGGTCCGGTCTTGTATTTTCAAAATTTAAAATATTACTTTTTTTCCAAATTATATATGTAAAGTAAATTAAAACGGGCGTCAGAATATCCATTCTAGCGACCGAAAACTCCCAATTTGGCGATCAACAATAACAAAGCCACTTAATTAAATAAAGAGGAGGAGAAGGGTGGTTAAACAAGTTAAGGAAAGAAAAGAAGAAAAATTTGTATAAGGTAATAATTTAACTTTCAAAATTTAATTGTGTAAAATTTGACTACATTAAATTCAAGGCGTAAATAGCTGGCAGGTGAGAGAATTGGAAGAAAATGTGAATGTAGATGAACAATATTTACTTATGTAAAGATGTGTTTAATATAAGATAGATTTAAAATAATTGAAAATAAATTAATTATTGATTTCTTTATCTATGGGATTGACAAAGCTTTCCTAAAATAGATTCAATGAAAAGTAAATGCAAGATGTATTTTAATCCAAAAATTAAAATAAATATTATGAGAATATTTTAATATTTATTTCTTTATTTTTGTAAGCTCTTATTTTTCTTATTTATAATTGCTTAAGAAATCACATGGTTATTTCTCACCTTGCCTTTATTGTTGCTTTTACTTGGACAAATATTTTCTCCCTAAGATATATAGAATTTTATTTTCTTCCTTCACATGAAGAATAATAAAATTATAGCTTTGATGATAAATTTATTTACTTTCACTAAAATATCTTCAATAACTCTTTGAAGATATCTTATAGATTAATATGTCATGTTGTAGTTCGAGTGATTTCTAAGCAATACATAAAGACATTAACTCTTATGATTACTTCATAATCAAAGAAAGTCTTTCGTGATAATTTATATCTAATAGTCAATGTCATTATACAATTTTGAAGATGTTTTAATTTTTACAATGTTTTCTTTATACTATTTTACTACATTCCCGAATCAAATATACAATTTGAAATACTCATATTCTTCTTTGTCTGAACAAAATGCCTATTTAAGTTTCATCTAACATGGCATTTTTTTCAAAAGTTTCATTAATTGCAATGCTAATTTTAAGTTTCTTTAAAATTGTTATAAACTTGGAGAATAACTTACTCATATTTTGCTATGACAGCCTTTATTGAAAAGTAGATTGTAGTCTTTCGACCATATTTTAATCCATTAGCCTTACAACCATAAGAAGTCAAGCATGAGAAGATCCAAACCCTAAGAAGTCTGACATTAAGGATAGCAAAGAGCTACCCCATTTATATGACAAGTAAGTGGTGTGACATTGTGATGCCTAGGTGATGCTCTATAGTGTGCACCTTATCGGCAAAAGGGAGGACACAACTTGAGGGTTAAAAAATTTTGGCAGGGCACCTTAGTGTGTTATTTAGGGATCATATTGTGCCATTTAAGCTTCGTGGTACCGCTAATGTGGCAGAGCCACATTAATGAGCCATCATGATGATTATTTTAAAGGGGACCCCCGATCATGAGGTAATACATCATTATGGCATTATGTCATGTAATCCATCAAATGTTAAATCTTGTTTCCTCCGAAGCTGTTAGGAGTTCTTAATATAGTCACGGTATCGTGACACTACATTTTTTGCCACAACAGTATACTAGGTATCAAGATGCTATCTTAATACCTGAAAAACGCACGTTGGGTCCATGTAATTCACATAAATGTGATAAATCTATCATCAGAGCATTTCAAAGAGCCCCATAAGCTCTTAATGTGCGGAAAGTTTTGTATTCCACAAGCAGATAGAGCGTCAAATGAATAAATGATAAAATTATGCATTTATTTCATTAAACTCTAAAGGAAAAACCTATTAACAAATACAATCAATAAACATCAGTTTAATTTAAATGGGAAGGAAGTAAATATAAACACGAGATGAAAAGGGGATAGAGCAATCACCCAATCTCTTAGGATCGGGTAGCCATCCACCTCCAACCCAATTATTGATGGCCTCTTATCTGGTTCCGTTCCTCATGCCATAATCTTGAGGGGAATGCTAGAACACATTCTCTCACGTCTTGTAGGGATCCTTTTGCCAATCAACAAACAAAACATGCTACTGGTCGATACAATCAAACCAACATAAAATATGGTCTAACCACTTGTGAGATCATCCAATTTGTGATTGATATTATCAATCTATTCCCACAATATGGATTGGTGTTAGGATACTTGGCTGTGCTGACACTACTCCCTATGGATAAGCCAAGCACACACACCCAGTGATCTTTGGACTTTGGGGCTACTGATTTAGAGATGGCATCAAAAGTCACATCACAAAAATCACTATCTACAATGGGACAGGAGGTGTGTCCAATCTTCAACCTTACAGTATGGGCACAGTGGCATATTATCTTTAGATAGAGAATTATAAATAATAGGACCTACAATGACATAACTCAAGTTACACCACGATAATCTAAAAGCTCTTACAGATCTAAGAAAACTAAGCACCCAACCATACTTCTATTTTGTTACAAAGTGTGGTCCCTCTGCACTCATTTCCTTACTATTTTGACAATGTTTGTAGTTAAAAGAATTAATTTGATGCATTGTGTACCTTTCCTTTGCACTCCTGGACATAATTTTTTTTCCCATTCTTCTTCTCTCTCTCTACTTAAAATTGTGGACCATAATATTTTAGCTCAAAGTGCCCATTGAACGACCTTTATCATGTTGATGATTGACTTAGAATATCCTCTAGTACTATTACTTGTCCTAAAAAAATTTAATTACTTGTAATAATTATTGTATCTCTACACTTTAATTGATTTATAAAATATATATTTCTTATGCTCATCTAAATGTAGATTATGCATACTACAAATCTGCTTGAAGTTGATGTGTTCTTGTGTGCATCTTTCTAGCTATGGGTCCAAAACAATTAGTCATATTTTACAACTTTTTATAAGCGAACATGAATTTATATGATATTTAAGTATAATGGGTTTTTTCATTTTTTTTTATTTTCCCTCTATACTCAGTATGTAGCATAAAGCAACTAGTTTTGAAGGAGTTTCCTAATGCCCTAAAATTTGATCCTCACATTATATTATTTATCATCCACTTTTAAGTGTATTGATGAAGTGGATCAGGCTCTTAAAATGTTGAACATCTAGTATTATTTAACACTATTGGACATTCTTAAACTTTTTAATATATATTAACTAATGACCTCACTTTTGGTTGAGGTTTAGTTTTTCCTCTTTAGTAGCCTAGGGTCTAGCCATATGACTTTCGTGTTGACTATTCTTAGAAAACTAGAAAAGGCACCCTCACCATTAAAAAGTATAAACTCTTCTTTACTCAACTTGAAGTTTCACATATTGGTCCTAACCTCTAGCACTTTGTAGGTAGGGTAATTATGGGGGAGCTCAAGGAGTTCCTATAGGGCTATTTGACCTTAGGGTTGACTCTGAGTGTTGGCCTAGAGCTAAAACACTCAAAGCCCACACTCACACTCACTCACTATGCTAAACCCAGAATTTCTTGACATTGGTTTCTTGAGCCTTTGGGAAACTCATGTAGATGGTCCCCTTAACCTACTAGCCCTAGGCTAGGGTTTAGCTAAGAACATTACATATAGGACCCAAATGGGGTTTTCATTGTTCCATGACTTACTTTTGGTGGTTAGTTTCCCAATTTTTCCCAAAATACTCAGCCTAGTCTTTTGCCCCTAAACTCCCCCAAATTACCTAAGTATTATTGAAACCCTAAATTTGACCAAACTTCCCAAATTATCTAAAGTACCAAAACTTGTTCAAAAATCATTTCAAACCTTTTGAAAACACCCAAATTACCCAAAATCACAAAAACTTGCCAAATTACCAAAATGCCCCTCATGGGCCCAAAATTTCAAAAAATCTAAAGAATCCCAAAACTTCCAAAAAAATTCTAAATTATCCCAATTTCATCTTTCTCAACTACCACATGACCCAATTTGGCCAATTTGACCATCCTTGACCAAGACCCCCAAATTTGCCTTTAAAGGCCCAAATTTCCCCCAAATTCAACTCAAATGTCCATCAACTTGATCCCAATCTCCCTAAATTTCAATCCTAAACTCAAATTCACCTTTCATGTGATCCATATAAACCAAATACAAGCTCAATTGACCCAATGATTTGAGCCAAATTTTGATCTAAATCAAAACCCCTAATTTTGGCCCTATGTCTTGGATCCATGAAATTGAACCCTAGGGCCTACTACATTGGTCTCAATTTGGACCCTAAACTCTTCATAAAATTCATAAAAAGAAAAATTGACCTTCAATTGGCCTTGGTGAAGCTCTAATTTCATTTAATTTCAACTTAAGTCTAAAATCCCCAATTGCACCAAATTCGCTATGTCCCCAAATTTCACCAAATTGATTGATTTAATCCAAAAATTGGTACCCAATTTATGTTGAAAAATATTCATGGAATTCCGATTGAGCATTTTCAACCATCAATTTGTACTTAGACCAAGGTTAGCCCAATCTAGACCTAAGTTTAGCCCAACATGCCCCAAATGACCAATTTTCAAATTCCTTCAATTTGACCCTTAAATTGAACTCAAAATCCTTTCAACCCTTCACAAAAAATGTTTATTACAATCATATACATCAAGAAAATCAATCAATTGGGTCAATTGACATGGCTAACCTAGCCCAAACTCAAGTTTTGGTCTTTTGAACCCACATTAAACCCATGCACTAAAATTAGCCTAACCACCCCAAAGTCACAAAATTAATGACTCTACAGCCATTGGTTGGACCCTAGTGACCAATCTAAACCTCATAAAACCACCTGAGCTAAGCAATGGACCAAAGGTCCCCTAAATCAAGGGATTTTGATTCCATATTTGCTTAAGCCTTTGATACTTTTGCCAAAACTAAACCTCAACTCATTTAATTACTGTGACATATTCCCCTGAGTTATTTGAGCTCCTAGCCACCTCCCGCTGTCACAGTAGAAGCCAAAACCGAGGGCCAACCCCTCTTAAACTTCACCCTATTCAAACCCAGAGGCCAGCTCACCCATTTTGAATTGGAGAGCCCCTCTGCCCTCCACCTAAGCATCACATTGCACCCAAATATTGGCCATAAAAACCACCCCACGCCCATTTTTATAAAAAGCTCACCTCCACGGCAATGGAGGTAGTGCTGAAATTTTCTCAGAGAGAGCTTCCCAAATCACTCACAGAACTTCTTTGAGACCTCTTCAGTGCAATCCAACCATCTTCCTCCACTGATTCCCTCTGTGGAAGCCCAATTTTGAGTTCAAATTTCTGCCTAAAACCAGGACAGAGCTCATTACACTCCCACAGTCCACCAAACTTCAATTACCTGTACCCACAACTTTACAACACTGAAAGAAGAAAAAGCCCCATCAAATCCCCCTTCCACTGAGCCCCTAGCATAAACTTTGATCAACACCTAAAATCAGGTTTGGTCGAATTCATACCTAGACCTTACACCACAACAAGAGGCTCAATCCCTAACCTCCTTGGTCTTCAATGAATGTTCCAAGCATCTCTGATTGAAGCTTCCCTTCTCAGAGCAAAGGTATTGAACTCCTCCTCATCCCGACCCTAATTTGATTCTCCATTTGCTTGGGCTTAATTCCTTGGCATCTTAACCGTATGGATATGTTCCTCTAGTCTAGACGAGCATTTAAAAAAAAATTCACTTAATTTGGTTGAGAAATGAGGGAGATATCAAGCCTTGAAGATGGATGGTTCTCGAGTTAGTCTATTTGGGGATAATGACGGATAGTCGTTTGATCACGTGTTTATCTCATCAACGGACGAGATCAAGTCAGACAACACTTCCTTACGCGAACCGCGGGACGCGTGGCTATTAGCATGGACAGTGGCGTCGAATGAGAGCGTGCCGAGTGGAGTTTTGGAGTCGCCGTAGGTTGACGAGGTGCCGCGCGTTTAAATAAATAAATAAGGAATTAAAAAAATTCAGAAAATATACCCTAACTTCAAAATTCCATATATTGGTGTAGAAAAATCACAAAAAAAGAAATAAAAACACCCTCTTGCTCAATGAACAGAAGAGAACAATGTGAAGATAATTTGAAGTCCATTTGATGCATATTTTATTTTTAATGAATTAAACACTCTTTTGAGTCTTTTAATTCTCCATGCATATAGGCATTTCAACATAGCTTGAATTTTTAAGATGTTGTAGCCTCTATTAAAAGGAACACTTCTTGATTTTTCCAAAGCCAGAAAAAACCTCTAGACAGAGATCCATATTTTTCAAGTTTATGTATATTATTTGCTTAAATTAATTATAATAATTAGCATATTGCTTAGAAAAAATCCAAGAAAATTTTGGTAGGTTTACTATAACCGGAGAACCTTTAGAAAAATTTCTCATGAGTTAAACCATTTAAATTAAACCTAATATTTATAAACCTTAAAACACTAAGATAATTAATTTTGGAAAATACAAACATCAAAATTACTTGAATATTAATCTTCAATATTGTCTAAGATCCAGAGAACTCCTCATAAAAATTTCAAAGCATTTTGAGTCCATTTGATGACCTAAATTGATTTTCCAAGTTAAATATCCTTTTTGGAACTAAAATGATTTTTAAAAAATTAAAATATAACTCAAAAAATTATGAAAACTTATTTTTGGAGTTTTTGGTGATCAGGAAAATTTTATAAAAATAAAATGGTATTTAAAAAAAAACTTCATTTTTATCCTCTTTTTTTAATATTTAAAATAATTAAAAATTGATAAAAATCACAAAAATAATAAAATATATAGAAATGTTCCAAATTATTTTCTAAGCATTTAGAAGCAGTTGGAATATTTTTCTTGATTTTCTAAATAAATATATTGTATTTTGAAGTTAAAATAATTTTTAAAGGCTAAAAAATGGATTTCCACTAAAATAATTCCAATAAATCAAAGAAAAACCAAAAAAATATAAAATTTTCTTCTCTAGGTTCTTTGACCTCAAGGAGATTTTTTAAAAATACAAAACTTAGTTTTCCCAATTTAAAATGTTTAATATTTAGTAAATACCCCATAACTTAAAATAATTCTAATAATTCAAAAAAAAATCAACAAATCATGAAATTTTGTCCAAATGGCTATCTAGTCTTGGTCTACCTCTAGTATAAATTTCATGTGATTCGACTTCACCTTGGACAAGTTAGCAATTTTTATTTGAAAATCTCATTTTTTGCATGAAAATAATTATATAAATTAAATTAGATTTTGAAAAATCACATTTTCTCCTCTGATGTATTAATTGACCCATGAATGAGGTAGGGAAAAAATTTCAAAGTCATTTAATTTGAATTTGACAAATGATGAAGTATTAGAGCCTTATGGGCCAAAGTGTAATTTTTGGAGTTTGACCTTAATTAACATTTAGGCTTAATTCAAGGAGGGAAATGGGCAATCTCTAATCTTAATTTACTTGTTTGGATGACTGAAATTAAAAAGGGGATTAATTGGTAGAAACCAACTTCACTTTCCTAATTAAAAGGATAGATTAATAAATTTTTAAATTATTAAAATTTGAAGTTTATTAAAATTAAATGAACCTATGACTTAGGGGTATGACTTTTGAAGTCAATAATTAATCAATTTAATACCCCTATTTGATGTTCAAATGAAATTCTAATAATGAGTCATGATCACCTAAAACTTAACATTTTCAAAATTAATTAAGACACTCACCTTGGTCTTGAGGGCTTGGTAGTGATCTAAGTTAAATCAAGACTGATTAAATGAGGATTAGAAAAGAAAACATAACTAAAATTTAGGACCTTGAAATTACTACAAGCCCAATTAGGACAAAAATTTGGCTGTGTTCCAACAACACTAGCTTGCCCACTTTAGGCCCCTTCATTCACATAATCTTCAAAATTAAATTACAAATGATAATTACCCTGCTCTTAGGGATAATTAGGACATCAATGTTCATTGAGCATTAGGGTGTTCATAGGGTGAATTATTAAGCAACACAATAAGTTTAAATGAGCTCGAGGCCTTTCACTAGGTAGTGTGAAGGAAGCATGAACCTGCTTCTTTCTCCTAACTTGTTGGATACCTCAAATGTTTACTAAAATTAATGTGCTTTGCTTAAGAAAATCATCCTTAATCAAACTAATAGGGACCCACCAAGATATGACCTAGAGTTAGATAGGTCACTAAAACTTTACTTTCTTGTTTCATATAAAATGCTCTGACATGCATTTTGAGTTTCAGGTGGTGGAACGAGAAGACTCGCCAGGTACGTTTTTTATTGTTTACAGTGCTGTCTTTCTTGTACTTTTTATACTTGCAAAACTTGCATGCTAAACAATGATGCCACCCTGCATGAAAACTAAAAATATCAGGATGGCCACAAAACCAAAACAAAACTAAAACTAAAGTCAACCAAGATAAAATTCACCCCCACAAAATTTAAAATATAAAACAACTCAAAATTTAATCACAAACATCACACAAAACTACAATTATAACTAAATTAAGATGTCTCTATCGGATGATCGAAAACCCCTTGGAGGATGTAACCTACGGTTGCTAACGAGGCTTTCCACGGTCTAAATGAAATTATGGAACTCATTAAGTTGAGTTTCGTAAATTCATTTGGACCAAGTGAATCCAATAGAAAATAGTGGTGCCTGAACGAGGGAACCGTGGGATCCTAACCGGTGTCGCTCTAATCAAATTTAACATCCCCCATGAAAATTTAAGGAACTATAACCATAGGGCCACCTGATTTGACATCATAACTGAACACTCTAAAAAAATTAAACTCGTCACGATAAGGAACTTGGAGCTAGCGCAGTGGGCAACACGTCCACTTTCAACAGCAGAATATGTCTTCCCCAGTTAAACCATTCCTTCTATAGAATTAAACAACAATCCATCGGATTTCGAGGTCGTTCGCGTTGTGCGACATAAATCCTTAACTTTTTATAAGGCATTTTACAACTCTACCGTGTAATCTAAGCCCTAACTCGTTTGAGGATTCCAAGGTTGTCATCCGTCACGACCTAAATCCTCACATCTTCCAGGCTATTTTTGTGATCGTTTCATACAAGTGTAAGCCCTAATTAAATAAAATTGGCAGGATAAAACAATTGAATAATTTCTCCTCTAAACTGAAGCCAAACCATAGGATAGACTGAGAAGTCACCGAGTTTCTCATCCGAATCTATGTCATCCCATATTTATTCCTGCTTTGGATTCTACAATAAAAATGCTCCAAATTTGAGCCAATCCCATTTCACACCTCTTTGTCCGATATCGTTGAAAAGTCCTATCCATTTGACCTCTTGAAGATAATATTTCTGATTTTTATCGAGAGTTTTCTTAGATGACTTCGGTCATTTATGATATAATTAACTATAGGGGCTTGCCCTTATAAAAAGTTTTTCTCGAACCCAGCTTAATATAAACCTTATTTAATTCTTCATATTAAATAGGGGAAATTGTCGGCAAATAAAATAGTTTTGTAGACCAAACGAGCGTCATATATTTCTCAGTTTATTTGATCGAGCCTCATTCTCAAGTCTTGTGTTTATTGTTTAGGATAAATATGGGGTTTGAGGACTAATGCTCTTTCATTTAAACTATGAAAAATATGGGGTCAGTTTGATTTCATATTTTTCAAAA
>JXCR01124317.1:0-13153 GCA_002079205.1 Phalaenopsis hybrid cultivar | reverse complement strand
AATGGTACAGCCTTACCTCGTACGAAGACAACTCCTTGGGTAATTTCATGTAGATTTGCATAAAATTCCTTTACTACAGGCACAACAACCACAACAGTAGTGTAACACAGAACTTCCCATCACCTTTGCAAAATGATCTTGTCAACCGGAGCACTGGGATTGATCAATCCATGATTAACAAATCCTCTCTCCTTGATCAATCTCTCCTTCGTAATAACTTTATCGTATAATCTCTGCGTGTTGAAACTAATAAAATTTCTTCTTTTAAAAACTCCATACTTTAAAGTATTTCTAGATTTGGAAGGCATGGAATCCAAAAACAGGAAGTTTTTAGGACTTTAAAAACACCTCCTAATGTTTATTATGGAGCGAAATCCCACTAAATTCTGCCAAATATCGTCTGATCCGTCAAACCGCTTTCAGCGCTGTCGGCGCTCTCGATTGGCGCTGCCGACGCTAAGGTCCGTTTTCTTTGGCGCCAGTGGCCAAAATTTTGTGAATTTCATTTTTCATTCAATTTAATTCCAAATTTTTCTCCAATACCAATATTTGACTTAATTTATAATAAATGCAATTATGTAGGATTATTATCTACTAATATATAAGATACTTATCAAACAAAATAGTAATATATAGACATTTATGTATGGGTTGCCTCCCAAAAAGCACTTGGTTTAACATCATCAGCTCGATACACTATTTGTTTTGTTGGGTTGACTTAAAATTAAAACTTCTTTAAATAGAGGTATGTGCCCATCATGATAATGTTTCAGACTATGCTCACTAACTTTAAATACCTTTCCAGTGTTAGGATCTTTAATAATAATAGTTCCATAATGATAGACTTTAATCACTTTAAATGGTCCTAACCATCTGGATTTCAGTTTTCCTGGAAACAATCTTAATCTTGTATTATATAATAGAACTTCTTGTCCAGGTTCAAATTTCTTCTAAATAATCATCCAATCATGTCATATTTTCATTTTATCTTTATAGATTTTTGCATTATCATATGCTTCATTTCTTATTTCCTCAAGTTCATTGAGTTACAATAATCTTTTCTCACTAGCATCTTTTAGCTTAAAATTAAATTCTTTAATAGCTCAAAATGCTTTATGCTCTAATTCTACTGGTAAGTGGCATGTTTTTTCCAAATATCAGTTTGTATGGGGACATTCCTATAAGAGTCTTATAAGTAGTTCTATATGCCCATAATGCAGTATCTAGTCTAGCAGACCAATTGAATTTATAAGGATTTACATTTTTTCTAAAATACGTTTAATTTCACAATTTGATATCTCTGCTAGACCGCTAGTCTATGGATGATATGCAGTAGAGAATTTATGTATATTATCATATTAATTAATTAATTTTTTTTTTTCGTATTCCTAAAATGAGATTCTACATCAGTAATAATTACTCTCAACATTACATATCTTGTAAAAATATTTTTAATTATTTAGAAACACTCCAAGCATCACATCTGGGTACAACAATAGCTTCAATCCATTTGGACATACAATCAACAACATGTAATATATATAAGTTTCCAATTGAAGGCATAAATGGTCCCACAAAATCTAACCTTCACACATAAAATTTTTTAACTTCCAATGTGTAATTTAGAGGCATTTCGTTTCTTCTAGAAATATTTCCTACTCATTGACAACTATCAGACATGTTAATATATCCAATAAAATTCAGCTTGCAAAATCTTATATGCAGTTTTATTTATTCGTTTTAGTGGTCATTTTTTTAGAACTTGAATTTTTTCCAGGATCTACCTCCATGCCTTTTTAAGAAATTTTATGCCCAAGCACAATACATTCTGCAACCATAAATTGACATTTTTCCTAATTTAATACTTGGTTAACTTTTTCACATACTTTCATAATTTTTTTCTTAATTATTAAGACAACTAAAACGAAGTCTCATATACAGAAAAATCATCCATAAATACTTCCATTTCATGTTCTATAAAATTGCTAAAAATTGACATCACGCATCTTTGAAATGTTGTTGGTGCATTGCATAGTCTAAAGGCATTCTACGAAAAGCAAATGTTCCATATGAGCTTGTAAATGTTGTTTTCTCTTGATCATTTGGAGCAATTGGAATTTGGTGATAATCGATATATCCATCTAAAAAACAATAATATTTATTCCCAACCAATCTATCCAACATTTGGTCTAGAAAGGGTAAATGAAAGTGATCTTTTCTAGTGGCCATATTTAACTTTCTATAGTCAATACAAATTTGCCAACCAGTAACTTATCTTATTTGTATTAATTCATTTTTCTCATTTTCTTCAACAGTCAATCCTCCTTTCTTCAGAACACAGTGAATTAGGCTTACCCAAGCACTATCTAAAATAGGATATATAATCCCACCATCTAACCATTTTAAAATATCTTTTTTAGCAACTTCTTTCAATATTGGGTTTAATCTTCTCTGAGGATCAGCTTTAGGTTCATATTGTTCATCTAATAAAATTATGTGCATACAAATTGAAGGACTAATTCTTTTAATATATGCTAAAGTCCATCCAAAAGCCTTTTCATACTTGTTCAACATTTCTAGCAACTTTTGTTCTTGAATTTCAGTTAACTCAGAAGATATAATAACCGACAATGTAGACGACTCTCCTAAAAATACATACTTTAAATGGGCAAGTAATATCTTTAATTCAAGTTTAGGTGGTTTAAGACTTGAAGGAATAAGATGTTTACTATCATTTTCCAACAAGTCTAACATTTCAAATTTGCCCTGAATATAATCCAAATCTTCATTCTAAAAAAAATTCTCCTTGCTTTAATTTATCTTCACACTCATTCTTAATCTGTTCATTACATAGGTAATTAGCTACTTCCATCCTGAAACATTCATTATCTTTTCTATTGCAGGATATTTTATAGCTTTTACTATATTAAATTTTACTTCTTGATCATTAACCCTCATTATTAATTATCCTTTTTGCACATCTATTGCAGCTCTTTCTGTTGCAAGAAATAGTTTCCCTAAAATAATAAGAATCCTTATCTTCCCTCCATATCCAATACTATAAAGTCTACAAGGAAAATAAATTTATCCACTTTTATTAGTACATCCTCTATAACTCCTTTCAGATAAGTTATTGATCGATCATCTAACTGAAGAGTTACAGTAGTAGGGGAAATTTCTTCCAAATCTAAGCGTTTAAAGATCGATAAGGGTATAAGATTGACACTCACTCCTAAATTACATAAAGCTTTTCCATAAAACTTTTCACCAATTATATAAGGTATAGTAAAACTATCAGGATCTTTTAATTTTTCAGGAAGCTTTTTCTAAATAATAACACTACACTCTTCACTGAGTGCAACGGTCTTATGATCTGCAAACTTCCTTTTTCTTATTTAGTACATCCTTCATAAATTTTACATAACTTGACATTTTTTCCAAAACTTCAACAAAATGAATATTTATCGTTAATTTCTTAAGGATTTCCAAAAACTTTTGTAAATTGTTTATCTTTATTTTTCTGATTCAGTCTTTGAATAAATGTAGGTAATGGTTTTTATAAAGGAACCTATGTTTGTTCATTTTCATATTGATTATTTTCCATTTCTTCCTTCTCTTCATCAACTTCAGTTTCTCTTTGCATCCTTGTTTCAACTTCGTTTCCACTTTGTAATTGAATAGCTTTAATTTGCTCTTTATTATGATCTTTTGAATTAACTTCCACAATAGTCGAAAGAATTCCAAAAGGTTTATTACTAAGTGTAGTAGCAATATGTCCTAATTGATTTTCAATATTTCTAATAGCAGCCCCTTGATTTTGTATTTAATTTCTCATATTCAACATCACTTCTTCCATCGTCAATTTCTTTTCCTTAACTTGTGGGTTAAGATTGGAGTTAAATTATAGAGGTTAATAAGGTCAAAATTAGGATTTCCTTGATTGTTCAGATTTCTAGATGGATTCACGGGATTGTTATAATTATTCTAACTAAAATGGAGGTAGATCCTGCAAAAATTAAGTTCAGAGTTGAAAACTCATCATTCTGCTTCACCTTCAGTGCTTTAACCTCCTCTAATATCTCCCATGGATTGGTAACAAACTTATAGGTTGTAGAAGGATCGGTACGGGAATGGATCTGTCAAATTTTCTTCGATCCACCCATTTTCTTTAAACATCCGAGCTAATCATATTTCAAAAGTTTCAGTATGATCAAAATTTTCTTTCATTCTTCAATCAAGGTGATAAAAAAGGTACTTAAGATCTCCTACTACATTCATAACAATATTAAGTTCCCTTTCAATTTTCTTCAATTTCTTCTCCAAAGCAAGCGAACTTCCTACTGTTGGTGGTAATAATAGAGTTGAAGAATGTGAAGAATGATCCATAATAGCATTTAGTGCTTCATTTCCATTACCAACATACTGATCATCAGTAGGGATCACGAGCTCCCATTGTAGTAAAACTTTTTCCCAACTTTCATATGACACTTGGAATTGACTGCAAATCAAAACAAATTGTAGAAGGATGCCCAAGTCCATAAATTGGCCCATTCATAATNTTTTTCTCCAATACCAATATTTGACTTAATTTATAATAAATGCAATTATGTAGGATTATTATCTACTAATATATAAGATACTTATCAAACAAAATAGTAATATATAGACATTTATGTATGGGTTGCCTCCCAAAAAGCACTTGGTTTAACATCATCAGCTCGATACACTATTTGTTTTGTTGGGTTGACTTAAAATTAAAACTTCTTTAAATAGAGGTATGTGCCCATCATGATAATGTTTCAGACTATGCTCACTAACTTTAAATACCTTTCCAGTGTTAGGATCTTTAATAATAATAGTTCCATAATGATAAACTTTAATCACCTTAAATGGTCCTAACCATCTGGATTTCAGTTTTCCTGGAAACAATCTTAATCTTGTATTATATAATAGAACTTCTTGTCCAGGTTCAAATTTCTTCTAAATAATCANATCTCGCGTAGGAATGAAATTTGTATAATGACAGTTTGAAACATTTTCTATCATATACAATTCATTAATCAATGCAGGAGTAAATGGAACAACCTTACCTCGTACGAAGACAACTCCTTGGGTAATTTCATGTAGATTTGCATAAAATTCCTTTACTACAGGCACAACAACCACAACAATAGTGTTACACAGAACTTCCCATCGCCTTTGCAAAATGATCTTGTCAACCAGAGCACTTGGATTGATCAATCCATGATTAACAAATCCTCTCTCCTTGATCAATCTCTTCTTCGTAATAACTTTATCGTATAATCTCTGCGTGTTGAAACTAATAAAATTTCTTCTTTTAAAAATCCATACTTTGAAGTATTTCTGGAATTGGAAGGCATGGAATCCAAAAATAGGAAGTTTTTAGGACTTTAAAAACACCTCCTGATGTTTATTATGGAGCAAAACCCCACCAAATTCTGCCAAAATTCGTCTAATCCGTCAAACCGCTCTCAGCGCTGTCGGCGCTCTCGATTGGCGCTGCAGACGCTGAGGTCCGTTTTCTTCGGCGCCAGTGGCCGAAATTTTGTGACTTTCATTTTTCATTCAATTTAATTCCAACTTTTTCTCCAATACTAATATTTGACTTAATTTATAATAAATGCAATTATGTAGGATTATTATGTACTAATATATAAAATACTTATCAAACAAAATAGTAATACATAGACATTTATGTCTGGGTTGCCTCACACAAAGCGCTTGGTTTAACATCATCAGCTCGATACACTATTTGTTTAGTTGGGTTGACCAGATAGATTATATATACTTCTGACTTGCTACCACTTGGGCATTAAGTAAAATGACTTTTCACAGGAGATTTGTCGCCTTCAACAAAAGAATTTTTCAACTCAATCAGTTACTTGTTGAGTTTGGCTTCATCTCCTTCCATAGTTAACTTTAAAGCGTTGACCTTAGGATAGCTTTTCTAATGTCATCCATAATGTTGCACCTACAACCACTTTTGTGGTACTTGAAGTTGTAAAACTATGTATCTTTATTACACTCAAAAGTGGAAGTCATCATCAAATATCAACCAGTGGGGTATTCAGTGGAGTCCTTGTTCTTACACCAGTCATGACTTAGGCTAGATTTCTCCTCTCATTTTCAAAATCTGGTGCATCTACATCTATCAATTCAACAGAAGGCTCAGCAGTTTTATCCGGTATTTCCAAAACATGAGTAGACTCTACTTCAGGGAGAGCAAGAGCTTGAGTTGCTTCATCTATTTCTCTTTGTAGGAACTTCTAGACAAGTAATTTGGTTGACAAGTGTTTCAACACCAAAAATTTCACTTAAATGTAAACAAAACCATCAAAATAATTTCTTAATTTTTTCTTCATATTAACCAAATGTCAAGGAAAAATAAGATACTAGCCTTACATTCCATTGGAGACTGGCTTAAGAGTAGGCCGATCTGTTGGTAACTTTGTATGATTGGTGAAGCCCCTAGATTTGAGCATCTATTCTAAATTTTTTGAACTCTTATCTTTTTTTTTTCACAAGAACTTTTTCATCTCATTTTCACTTGTCGAACAACTTAGCAATTAAACTCTCTTTTACAATGTTAGTTTTGTCCTTTCGAATTTCATTATTTTGCAATAATAAAGATTTATAAAACAAAAAATCAAGGATAAAACACGATCTTTACATAACATTGAACTCATATTTATTGAGCAGTGGCATGAATATGAATATGGCCACATCATTCCAATCGTTGATCGTGCATCTTAAATAATTATTAATCAAATCTAAGTTCGGAGTTGAAAACTCATCATTCTGCTTCATCTTCAGTGCTTTCACCTCCTCTAATATCTCCCATGGATTGGTAACAAACATATAGGTTGTAGAAGGATCGGTATGGGAATGGATCTGTCAAATTTTCTTCGATCTACCCATTTTCTTTAAACATCCGAACTAATCATATTTCAAAAGTTTCAGTATGATCAAAATTTTCTTTCATTCTTCAATCAAGGTGATAAAAAAGGTACTTAAGATCTCCCACTGCATTCATAATAATCTGAAGTTCCCTTTCAATTTTCTTCAATTTCTTCTCCAAAGCAAGCAAATTTCCTACTCTTGGTGGTATTAATAGAGTTGAAGCATGTGAAGAATGATTCATAATAACATTTAGTGTTTCATTTCTATTACCAACATACTAATCATCAGTAAGGATCACAAGCTCCCATGATAGTAAAACTTTTTCCCAACTTTCATATGACACTTGGAATTGGCTGCAAATCAAAAAAATTGTAGAAGGATGCCCAAGTCCATAAATTGGCCCATTCATAATGATACCCATAACAACTTTAAATATGATTGATCCAATATCAACAGGTTTTTCCATTTGAATACAGTAGTTTAAAATAACACTTTTCTTGGTGACTTTATTAATCTTCATAGTACAGAGTAATTTTGCATAAATAAAGAAATGCCATTACTTCAAAATTTGATTAAGTGATGAAGCAGGAAAACTAATATATCCTTCACCTCGTACTTCCCACATATCACTTTCAACCGTCAGAGAATTATAAACATCTTGCATCAAATCTCGCGTAGGAATGAAATTTGTATAATGACAGTTTGAAACATTTTCTATCATATACAATTCATTAATCAACGCAGGAGTAAATGGTACAGCCTTACCTCGTACGAAGACAACTCCTTGGGTAATTTCATGTAGATTTGCATAAAATTCCTTTACTACAGGCACAACAACCACAACAGTAGTGTAACACAGAACTTCCCATCACCTTTGCAAAATGATCTTGTCAACCGGAGCACTGGGATTGATCAATCCATGATTAACAAATCCTCTCTCCTTGATCAATCTCTCCTTCGTAATAACTTTATCGTATAATCTCTGCGTGTTGAAACTAATAAAATTTCTTCTTTTAAAAACTCCATACTTTAAAGTATTTCTAGATTTGGAAGGCATGGAATCCAAAAACAGGAAGTTTTTAGGACTTTAAAAACACCTCCTAATGTTTATTATGGAGCGAAATCCCACTAAATTCTGCCAAATATCGTCTGATCCGTCAAACCGCTTTCAGCGCTGTCGGCGCTCTCGATTGGCGCTGCCGACGCTAAGGTCCGTTTTCTTTGGCGCCAGTGGCCAAAATTTTGTGAATTTCATTTTTCATTCAATTTAATTCCAAATTTTTCTCCAATACCAATATTTGACTTAATTTATAATAAATGCAATTATGTAGGATTATTATCTACTAATATATAAGATACTTATCAAACAAAATAGTAATATATAGACATTTATGTATGGGTTGCCTCCCAAAAAGCACTTGGTTTAACATCATCAGCTCGATACACTATTTGTTTTGTTGGGTTGACTTAAAATTAAAACTTCTTTAAATAGAGGTATGTGCCCATCATGATAATGTTTCAGACTATGCTCACTAACTTTAAATACCTTTCCAGTGTTAGGATCTTTAATAATAATAGTTCCATAATGATAGACTTTAATCACTTTAAATGGTCCTAACCATCTGGATTTCAGTTTTCCTGGAAACAATCTTAATCTTGTATTATATAATAGAACTTCTTGTCCAGGTTCAAATTTCTTCTAAATAATCATCCAATCATGTCATATTTTCATTTTATCTTTATAGATTTTTGCATTATCATATGCTTCATTTCTTATTTCCTCAAGTTCATTGAGTTACAATAATCTTTTCTCACTAGCATCTTTTAGCTTAAAATTAAATTCTTTAATAGCTCAAAATGCTTTATGCTCTAATTCTACTGGTAAGTGGCATGTTTTTTCCAAATATCAGTTTGTATGGGGACATTCCTATAAGAGTCTTATAAGTAGTTATATATGCCCATAATGCAGTATCTACTCTAGCAGACCAATTGAATTTATAAGGATTTACATTTTTTCTAAAAAACGTTTAATTTCACAATTTGATATTTCTGCTAGACCGCTAGTCTGAAGATGATATGCGGTAGAGATGTTATGCATATTATCATATTAATTGATTAATTTTTTTATTCTCGTATTCCTAAAATGAGATCCTCCATTAGTAATAATTACTCTCAACATTACATATCTTGTAAAAATATTTTAAATTAAAATTTAGAAGCACTCCAAGCGTCACATCTGGGTACAACAATAGCTTCAATCCATTTGGACATACAATCAACAACATGTAATATATATAAGTTTCCAAATGAAGGCATAAATGGTCCCATAAAATCTAATCTTCACACATAAAAAATTTTAACTTCCAATGTGTAATTTAGACGCATTTCGTTTCTTCTAGAAATATTTCCTACTCATTGACATCTATCGCACATGTTAATATATTCATTAACATCTTTAAAAATAGTATACCAATAAAATCCAGCTTGCAAAATCTTATATGCAGTTTTATTTATTCCAAAATATCATCCAAATCCAGAATTCATGACATCTTTCAATTATTTGTTGAGTTTCTTCATAAGGCACACACCTTCTAATAATTATATCTTTACATATGACATCTTTCAATTATCTGTTGAGTTTCTTCATAAGACACACATCTTCTAATAATTAGATATTTACATTGTTTATATAAATATGGGTCATCCCAAAAATAGTCTTTTGAGTCATATATAAATTTCTTTAATTGTGGATATTTCATATCAGGTGGTAAAATATCACTTACAATATAATTCACAATATCAACATGGTACATCCATTTCATCAATATTATATAGTTGTTCATCAGGAAAATTTTCTAAAATTTATTTGTAAATTAGTTAATATTTCTATTTCTATTCTAGACAAATGATCAGCTATTTGATTATCATTTCCTTTTCTATCAATCACGATAAAATCAAATTCTTGCAATAGAAGTATCCATCTAATTAATATTGGTTTAGCATCCTTCTTTTGCATTAAGTATTTAATAGCAAAATGATTTGTTTGCACTATCCATTTTAGTTCCAATTAAATAAGGTCTAAATTTATCAAAGACATAAACAATAGCTAATAACTCTCTTCCAATAGAAGTATAATTAATTTGAACATCATTTAGAGTCTTACTAGCATAATATATAATTTTAAAACCTTTATCGTGCCTTTGTCCTAATACAGTCCTAATAACATAATCACTAGCATCACACATTAGTTCAAATGGATTTTATCAGTCAGTTGGTACTATTATAGGTGCAGTGACTAATTTTTTCTTTAATAATTCAAATGCTTTTACGCATTCCTTATTAAAATCAAATTTCTTATCTTTTTCTAAAAGTTGGCATAACAACTTAGCTATTTTTTAAAACCTTTTATGTAGCGCCTGTAAAAAGCAGCTTGTCCTAGAGAACTTCTCACCCCTTTAACGTTAGTAGGTGGTGATCATTTTTTTAAAACTTGGATTTTTGCAGGATCTACCTCCATGCCTTTTTAAGAAATTTTGTGCCCAAGCACGATACATTCTGCAACCATAAATTGACATTTTTCCTAATTTAATACTTGGTTGACTTTTTCACATACTTCCATAATTTTTTTCTAAATTATTAAGACATAACTAAAACGAAGTTCCAAATACAAAAAAATAATCCATAAACACTTCCATTTCATGTTCTATAAAATTGCTAAAAATTGACATCATGCATCTTTGAAATGTTATTGGTGCATTGCATAGTCTAAAGGCATTCTACGAAAAGCAAATGTTCCATATGAGCTTATAAATGTTATTTTCTCTTGATCATTTGGAGCAATTGGAATTTGGTGATAACCGATATATCCATCTAAAAAGCAATAATATTTATTCCCAACCAATCTATCCAACATTTGGTCTAGAAAGGGTAAATGAAAGTGATCTTTTCTGGTGACCATATTTAAATTTCTATAGTCAATACAAATTTGCCAACCAGTAACTTATCTTATTTGTATTAATTCATTTTTCTCATTTTCTTCAACAGTCAATCCTCCTTTCTTCAGAACACAGTGAATTAGGCTTACCCAAGCACTATCTAAAATAGGATATATAATCCCAGCATCTAACCATTTTAAAATCTCTTTTTTAGCAACTTCTTTCAAAATTGGGTTTAATCCTCTGAGGATCAGCTTTAGGTTCATATTGTTCATCTAATAAAATTATGTGCATACAAATTGATGGACTAATTCCTTTAATATATGCTAAAGTCCATCCAAAAGCCTTTTTTACTTGCTCAACATTTCTATCGACTTTTGTTCTTGAATTTCAGTTAACTCAGAAGATATAATAACAGACAATGTAGACGACTCTCCTAAAAATACATACTTTAAATGGGCAAGTAATATCTTTAATTCAAGTTTAGGTGGTTTAAGACTTGAAGGAATAAGATGTTTACTATCATTTTCCAACAAGTCTAACATTTCAAATTTGCTCTGAATATAATCCAAATCTTTTAATTTTATTTCATCTTCATTCTAAAAAAATTCTCCTTCCTTTAATTTATCTTCACACTAATTCTTAATCTGTTCATTACATGGATAATCAACTACTTCCATCCTGAAACATTCAATATCTTTTATTAGTAGGATATTTCATAGCTTTTGCTATATTAAATTTTACTTCTTGATCATTAACTCTCATTATAAATTATCTTTTTTGCACATCTGTTGCAGCTCTTCTTGTTGCAAGAATTAGTTTCCCTAAAATAATAGGAATCTCTTTATCTTCCTCCATATCCAATACTATAAACTCTACAAGGAAAATAAATTTATCCACTTTTACTAGTACATCCTCTATAACTCCTTTCAGATAAGTTATTGATCGATCATGTAACTGAAGAGTTACAGTAGTAGGGGAAATTTCTTCGAAATCTAAACATTTAAAGATCGATAAGGGCATAAGATTGATACTCACTCCTAAATCACATAAAGCTTTTCCATAAAACTTTTCACCAATTGCATAAGGTATAGTAAAACTATCAGGATCTTTTAATTTCTTAGGAAGCTTTTTCTGAATAATAGCACTACACTCTTCACTGAGTGCAACGATCTCATGATATGTAAACTTCCTTTTCTTATTTAGTACATCCCACTCTTCACTGAGTGCAACGGTCTCATGATCTGTAAACTTCCTTTTCTTATTTAGTACATCCTTCATAAATTTTCTCATGATCTGTAAACTTCCTTTTCTTATTTAGTACATCCTTCATAAATTTCACATAACTTGACATTTTTTCCAAAACTTCAAAAAAATGAATATTTATCGTTAATTTCTTAAGGATTTCCAAAAACTTTTGTAAATTGTTTATCTTTATTTTTCTTATTCACTATTTGAAGAAATGTAGGTAATGGTTTTTATAAAGGAACCTATGTTTGTTCATTTTCATATTGATTATTTTCCATTTCTTCCTTCTCTTCATCAACTTCAGTTTCTCTTTGCATCCTTGTTTCAACTTCGTTTCCACTTTGTAATTGAATATCTTTAATTTGCTCTTTATTATGATCTTTTGGATTAACTTCCACAATACTCGGAAGAATTCCAAAAGGTATGTTACTAAGTGTAGTAGCAATATGTCCTAATTGATTTTCAATATTTCTAATAGCAGCCCCTTGATTTTGTATTTGATTTCCCATATTCAACATCACTTCTTCCATCGTCAACTTCTTTTTCCTTAACTTGTGGGTTAAGATTGGAGTTAAATTATAGAGGTTAATAAGGTCAAAAATTAGGACTCAGATTTCTGGATGGATTCACGGGATTGTTATAATTATTCTAACTAAAATTTGGGTGATTTTTCCATCCAGGGTTAAAATAGTTAGAATAGGGATTGTTATTTTGATTATGTATAGCGTTTAAATTTTCATAAGATAGTTGAGTATCAATAATCCATCATAGTGAATTTTTCTGTAATACTAGGAGTATTTGAGAATAGTTCACTTCTATTTGATCAATCTTTTTAGAAATAAAAGAAATTTGAGATGCCAAAATAGACATTGCATCAGAATCATGAATACTGGCTACTCTCCTAGGATTTACCCTTTCAGAGGGCCATTGAAAATTATTAGTAGTCATTTCTACAATTAAAGAATATGCTTCATCAAAAGGTTTTGGCATTAATGATCCACCCGCAACAACATCTATAATAGATCTTAGTGATCCTACTAATCCATTGT
>JXCR01124316.1:16860-36920 GCA_002079205.1 Phalaenopsis hybrid cultivar | reverse complement strand
TTCATAAGACCCCGGAGGGACAAAAAGATAATCATACAAAGTCAAGGGTTCGAGGATTTTCTTCCCCAAATCTGAGACAACCAATCTAGTAGAGGCAGCCCCTATCTTACCCCCTGTGCTATCAATCTTTGTAGCAATGCTTTTCTTCTCCTTGCTCTTTGTCCTTGATGATGACGGATCTCCTGGCTCGGTTTGTTGTTGTCCTTGAATAGAGGCTTGTTTTGATGCAGACTGGATCTTGTTCAGTATCTTCTTGGATGATATGCTCCATACCTCATTCCATTCTTCTTTGGTATTTGTAGAAGCTTGTTTTGATGAATCTTGTATTTGATTAAGGACCCTCTTAAGTTCATCCCAAGTTGTACTCTATCCATCTATTCCGACATACAGATCAATTGGGGAGATTAACTCAGCTGAAATCATGTTTATGGAACCTTTTTCAGGTTCTTTTAAATATTCTTTCGGGATTGTTATGTTGTCTTCTTTGAGGTTCTTCTCAAGCCAGTCTTTAAAGACAAAACATTCTTCTATAGTGTGCCCCAGCAACCGGTGGTATGGGCAATAATTTGGTTCATTCTTCTTATCTACCTCCTCGTGCTTCTTTGGATCCGGTAGTTTGAATTCTGACTTCTTCATCAGACTCTTGAATATTTTAGGTACAACTTCATCCTTGAAAGAACACACAACTTTCAGTCGCTCCAACAGGGATATTCTTTTATCCCCTGTTCGAGGTGCACCTTCTTGAGGCGGCCGCTGGTTGGACTGATTACTCTGTTTTTTAGAGTACTGTGACGAAGACTGGAGATGCTCTTCTGCATATATCTTTATCAGCTGCTTTCCTTTGTCAACGATCGCTACTACTCCTGATTTATTTTCGAACACTTTGGCCACCTTAGCCTTCTCAGTGGCTCCATGTGCTTAATCTCCTCTTGAAGACTGCTGGCTTTACTGAGTAGCTTCTCGAAGGATTTGATGGTGAGTCCTTTAAGCATGAAAGCTACTGGCCCATGAATGCTTTTGAGTAGAATTTCAATCGCATGATGATCCTGTAGCTGAGGTTCACATTTCATGCTAAGATTTCTCCACCTCAAAATATAATCTACCAAAGTTTTGCTAAACTTTTGTTTTTCCATCATGAGCTCTCCAATAGACACATGGTGTTGTGCTCTGGCAAATCTTTTCACAAACAATTGTTCCAATTCAGAAAATATTTTAGCTGACCCGTTGGGCAAGTCAGCGTACCAGTAGAAAGCAATTCCTGACAAGCTGCTGATGAACTGCTGGCAGAGTAGAGCTTCATTATTTCTCGTGTTGCCACATCTGGCTCGGAAATGCGCTATATGCTGTCTGGGATTTCCAATTCCATCGAATATCTAGAAACATCGGTATGTCAAGGGAAAGTATGCTCCCCGTGGTGTAGACCGGCTATAGTGCCAGGTAAGCGTCTCGTCTTTGCCTTTGGGATTGTAGAAATATCTTCATAACGGGTGATGGGTAAGATCTTCGGACCCAGTCTCGACTTAACCAGTTGACGGCCTGCGGTCCTAGTGGCAGTATAATCAGTAGTAATCACTGCGGTATCATTTTTGTTCCCTAAACGAAACCAAACGGGGATGCGAGTAGGTGGCATTCCAGCTAACTCGTGGGACTGTCTGGCGGATTTAACACCCTTCAAAATTTCCTTCTTCATGCGAGAAGCAATTGCATCTCCCACTCGTTTCAGTAACTCGCTAACTAAACATCCTTCTTTGGTAGCAAGCCTTCTGAAAACTGCACTAACTCGAGTGATAGGAGTGAACTTCTTCCTCTCCTCACTGTGTCCATGAAGCGACGGTATTGCAGCAGCGATCCTTTGGATACTCTCATATCCATCGGTATCTATCAAAGGATGAAATCTACTTCCTCGCAGTAGTGGATAAATTTCCTGTAACACTTCTTCAACTTGATGAGGCTCCTCCTCAAAGGGTGTCATCTCAGGAGCCCGGGCTTTGTTGGCCATCCGAACTTTTTAGTTACGGTTCCTCCTTTGAGTTCGGGTCAGCGGTACAGTCCTCGAACTTGATCCAATTTCAAACACAGGTGGTGGGACGGTTAATCCCTCAGTCGGATCTTCAACAATCATTACTTTTTCCCCTTAGCAGCAGTGGGGCTAGCGGGTTTAACGGGTGTCGTGACGACAATAGCTTTAGCCTTCTTGCAGGCAAGGAAGTTCTGAAGACAGTTCAGATTGAATTCTGCAGACGACTCCTACATTTGTGAAGCAGCGATCTTCATTACCACGAACGGAGCTTTCCCGAGGATTACCTCGAGATCTTCAAATCGAACTCCAAATTTGATGGTGGGAGCGACGTTAAGGGTGCTACGATCCTTTGGCAGGTTACAGGAAAAGGTCAGCGTTGGGTAGGCCATTGCAACGGGCTTTGAAAACAGAAAGTTTCAAGGTTAGCTATATGGCCAAAAACCTCGTAATTTCTAGTGCAAGCACTGAAAGTAGAGGTTGATCTGTGGACCGGGCGGAACTTAATTTATGGGTATTTTAAAATCTTGTTTAAGAAAAATTAAGAGGTGTAAAAATTAATATAAGAAAATTTCAAAGTGCGCGCAGCATAACACAATTTGATTTAATTTGCAGAATAGCAAATCAAATTTGGAAGGGAGATGTGAAGTATTTTAGGACCCAGTGTGAGACCTATTTAGTGGCAGAAAAATGCCCAGGTGGAACTAATCCACCGACACACCTATTGGGGGTCCAACCCCATAGAAAAATTTAAGGAGCCCTTAATGGCTTTCTGAACCCCTCAGTTCAAAGGTGGTTGAACAGCTAGTCTTGAAGTCCAAGGAGTTAGCTGTATATTCCCAAGACATAAATGGGTAAAGTATGTCACAAAAAGAAGGGTAATTTGGTCCAAGAGGGGCATGTACATATTACCGATGTGTAAAAATAATATTTCTTGATTTGTATGGAGAGAAAAGCTTGTCCCCATCGGAACCTTCAGAAGCTGTCGGCGCTATTTTGTGTTGAGGAGTTGTTGCCCGTAAGAAGCTGTCGGTCACCGGAATCGAAATCCCGTTGCCCGCCTCGGAAGGACTTTGAAGTTTAGAAAAATATGAAATTAAAATGACCCCATATTTTTCATAGTTTAAATGAAAGAGCACTATAACTCAAACCCTGTATCTATCCCGAAGGATAAACACAAGACTTGAGAATGAGACTCGATCAAATAAACTAAAAAAAATATGACATCCGTCTGTTCTGTAAAACCTTTATATTTGCCGACAAGTTTCCCTATTTAATATAAAGAATTAAATAGGGTTTATATTAAGCTGGGTTCAGACATGCTTCCTATAAGGGCAAGCCCCTATAGTTAATTACATTATAAATGACCAAAGTCACCAAAGAAGACTCTCGATAAAAATCAAGAAATATTATCTTCAAGGAGTTTCAAAGGGTAGAACACTTCAATGAGATCAGACATAGAGGTTTGAAAGGGGATTGGTTCAAATTTAGAACATTTTATTGTAGAATCTAAAGGAGGAAGAATTAGGGGATGTCATGGATCCAAAGGAGAACCTCGGTGACATCCCAAGTTATCCTAATGTTTGGCTTCAGTTTTAATGAGAAAAAAATTTAAGTGTTTCATCCTGTCAATTTTATTAGTTAGGGCTTACATTCGTGTGAAATGATCACACAAAAAACCTAGAAGATGTAAGGATTTAGGTTGTGACAAACGACAACCTCGGAATCCTAAGATGAGTTAGAGCTTATATTGTATAACAGGGCTATACAAAGGCCTAAAGATAAGGTGATAAAATACGTTGCATAAGCAAGCAACCTCAAAGTCCTATGGCTTTGTTGTTTAAGTCTAAGGAATGAAGATTGGTTTAGCTGGGGAAGACAGGTTTTGCTGTTGAAGATGACCGTGCTGCCCACCATGCTAGCTCCAAGCTCCTTGCTGCGACGAGTTTGAGTTTTCTAGTGTGTCAAGTTATAATGTCAAATCAGGTGGCCCTATGGTTCAAGTTCTTTAAATTTTATAGGGGCATACTAAAGTTGATTAGAGCGACACCGGTTAGGATCCTACGGTTCCCTCGTTCCGACACCACTATTTTCTATTGGATTCACTTAGTTAAAATGAACTTATTAAACTCAACTTAACGAGTTCCATAATTTCAGNGTTTTCTAGTGTGTCAAGTTATAATGTCAAATCAGGTGGCCCTATGGTTCAAGTTCTTTAAATTTTATAGGGGCATACTAAAGTTGATTAGAGCGACACCGGTTAGGATCCTACGGTTCCCTCGTTCCGACACCACTATTTTCTATTGGATTCACTTAGTTAAAATGAACTTATTAAACTCAACTTAACGAGTTCCATAATTTCAGTTAGACCGTGGGAAGCCTCGTTAGCAACCGTAGGTTACCTCCTCCGAGGGATTCCCGATCATCCGATAGAGACATCTTAATTTAGTTACATCTGTATTTTTGTGTGATGTTTGTGATTAAATTTTGAGTTATTTTATATTTTGAATGTCGTGTCAGTGAATTTTATCTTGGTTGATTTTAATTTTTGTTTTGGTTTTGGTTTTGTGGCTATCATGATAGTTTTAATTTTCATGCAGGGTGACGTCGTTGTTTAGCATGCAAATTTGCAGACATAAAAGTACAGTATGAAAGTACAAGAAAGACAACGCCAAAAACTGTAAAAGCGTATCTGGCGAGTCTTCTCGTTCCACCACTTAAAACTTAAAATGCATGTTAAGGCAGTTTATATGAAATAGGGAAGTAAAATTTTGACGACCTATCTAACCCTAGGTCATATCTTGGTGGGTCCTTAAGAGTTTAGTTAAGGATGATGTTGTCAAGCAAAACATGTTAAGTTGAGTAGATCTCTGAGGTTTCCAACAGATCTAGAGAAAGAAGCAGGTCCGTGCAACTCTCTCACTGCCTGGTGGAAAATTCCGAGTTCTTTTAAACTTATTGTGTTGCTTAATAATTCATCCTGTAAATACCTTTATTACTCAGTGAACATTGATGTCTCAATTATCTCTAAGAATAGGGTAATTATCACTTGTGATTCAATTTAAAAATTATGGGTGAAGACCCTTAAAGAGGCAAGTTAATGTTGTTGGAACACTTAGCCAAATTTTAACCTTAATTGGGTTTGTTGTGTTTGAAAGATGTTTTAATTTTCAATGATGTTTATTTTTCTAATCCTCATTTAAATGAAACTTGATTTAGCCTAAGTCACTACTAAGCCCTTAAGACTTTTCTAATCCTCATTTAAATGAAACTTGATTTAGCCTAAGTCACTACTAAGCCCTTAAGACCCAGGCTAATTGGGCTTGTAGTGTTTGAAAGATGTTTTAATTTTCAATGATGTTTACTTTTCTAATCATAGTCCTAATTAGGCTTGTAGTGTTTGAAAGACGTCTTAGTTTTAATTGATATTTACTTTTCAAATCCTTGTGAAACTTGATTTAGCCTAAGTCACTACTAAGCCCTTAAGACCTAGGTGAGTGTCTTGATTAACTTTAAAAATGTTAAGCTTTAAGTGGTCATGATTCATGATCGGAATTTTATTTGAAAATCAAAACAGGGGTATTAAATTGATTAACTATTGACTTCAAATGAAAAATCTCCCTGAGGTCAGAGAACTTAGAGGAGAAGATTTATATTTTTTTGAATTTTATTTAATTTATTGGAGTTATTTTTAATGAAAACTCATTTTTAACCTTTAAAAATCATTTTTTAGCTTTAAAATTCAATATCTTTATTTAAAAAATCAGGAAAAATATTCTAATTGTTCCTAAGTGCTTAGGAAGCAATTTAGAACATTTCCATGAGTTTTATTACTTTTTTGATTTTTAGAGATTTTTAATTATTTAAATATTTAAAATATTAAAAATCAAGTTTTTATTTTAAATATTATTTTATTTTTAGAAAATAGCCCTGATCACAGAAAACTCAAAAAGCCAAGTTTCATAATTTTTTGAGTTGTATTTTGATTTTTAAAAATCATTTGAATATCAAAAGTAATGTTTATCTTTAAAAACCAACTTAAGTTATCAAATGAACTCAAAATATTTTGAATTTTTTATGTTGAGTTCTCTCGATCAGAAACCACAGTGGGGATCAAAAATTAAGTCATTTAAATGTTTATATTTTCCAAAATTAATTATCTTAATGATTTAGTGTTCATGATAATTAAGTACACTTTAAATGACTTGACCCATGAAATTATTTCCAAAAGTTTTTCTGGTCATGGTGGACCTTCCAAAATTTTCTTAGAATTTTCTAATTAACATGCTAATTTACATGATTATTTTAAGAAAATGATGTGCAAAAAATTAAAAAAAAATATGGATCTCCATCTAGGAACATTTTTTTGACTTTGGAAAAATCAAAAGATGTTTCCCTTGACAGAGGCTACAACATGTTAAAATTTCAAGCCAAGGTGATGCCAATATGCATGGAGAATCAAATGATTCAAAATAGTGTTTACTTAATTAAAAATAAAATATTCATCAAATGGACTTGAAATTTATTCCACATTGTTCTCCTCTATTCACTGAGCAAGCGAGTATTTTTATTTTATTTTTGTGATTTTTCTACACAAAGTTATGGATTTTTGAAGTTAAGGGAGTTTAAATAAATAGAAAAAGCCTTATTTTTCTACTTATCCACGCGGCACCTCGTCATCCTGCGGTGGCTCTGAAACTCCACGCAGCGCGTTTCTATTTGACGCCGCTGTCCACGCCAGCAGCCATGTGTCCCACTGTTTGTGTAAAGAAGCGCTGTCCGGCTTCACCTTGGTCGTCCATTCGATACACGCACGATCGAACAGCGCGTGGTCATCGTCCTCGATAGCTTAGGCCGAGAACCGTCCACCTTTGAGGCTTAAGATCTCTCTAATTTCTCAACCAAACTAAGTGAATTTTTTTTAAAAATGCTCGTCTAAGTGAGACGAATACATCCATATGGTAAATGCATCATGAAATCAAGCCTAAGCAAATGAAGAATCAAAATAGGCTTGAGAGGAGGAGAAGTTTTATACCTTTACTCTAAGAAGTGAAGCTTCTATCAGAGGGTCTTGGCACGTTCGTTGGGGTCCAAGGAGGCTAGGGATTAAGCCTCTTGCTGTGGTGTAAGACCTAGGTATGAATTCGACCAAGCTTGATTTCAGGTGTTGGTCTAGAGCTATGGTGGAGGCTATTTCAGAGGGTAATTTGATGGTGCTTTGTCTTCTCTTGCTGTTGTGAAGGTGTGGGCACAAGCAATTGAAGTTTGGTGGAGATTTCATAGATGTCATGTTTCTGCCCTAATTTTCAAGCTCAAAATTATGGTTAGATAGGAGGAATCAAGGCAGTAAAGTGATTGGAATGGGCTATGGAGGTCTCAAGGAAGCTCTATGAGGGATTTGGGAAGCTCTCCTGAGAAAACTCTAGCACACCTCCCATGGCCGTGGAGGTGAGTTTTTATAAAAATGGTCATGGGGTGGCTCTCAGGGCACAAGTTTGGGTGCATTGTGGTGCTTAGGTGGAGGGCAGAGGAGCTCTACAACTCAATTTGGCTAAGCTGGCCTCTAGGCTTGATTTGGGTGAAGTCCCATGGGGGTGGCTCTCGATTTTGAGCTTTTTCGGCCACTAGGCTGGCCGACCGGCCAGGGGGAGGTGGCTAGGTGCTCAGGGCATCCAGAGGAATCCATCACAACAATTTAATGCAAATGTGCTTTGATTTGGCAAAGATATCTTAAGCATGTACAACAATTTAATGCAAATGTGCTTTGATTTGGCAAAGATATCTTAAGCATGTGTATTTTTGGGAAAAAGATACCTTAATTTGGGAAACCTTTGGTCAATGGCTTATTTAGGTGGTTAGAGGTGTTTTGGCTCAACCTTAGGGGTCAACTAATGGCTGGGGTGGAGTTAATTTTGTTGCTTTAGAGTGGTTAGGTCACATTTAGTGCATGGGCCCAAGTGGGTGCAAATGACCAAATCTTGAGTTTGGTCTAGGCTATCCATGTCAATTGGCCCAAATAAATGTTTCATTTGGTGTAAATGATAATAAGGAACAACTTTGGTGAAGGATGAAAGTGGTTTTGAACTCAACTGAAGGGTCAATTTGAGGGAATTTTGAATTTAAGTCAATTTGGTCATGTTGGGCTAGGCTTGGGTCTAGCTTGGGTTAGCCATGGGGTAAGTCCAAATTGATTTTTTTAAATTGTTAATAGGGACCCCATGAAGATTTTTCAACATGAATTGGATGCCAATTTGGAGGTTAAGGATATCAATTGGGTGAAATTTGCGGACTTAGCCAATTTGGGGCTAAATTTGGGATTTTTGGATTTAGGCCAAAATCAAATGGATTTGAGGCTTCACAAGGCTAATTTATGGCTGATTTTGATGTATAAGAATGTTATAAAGATTTTTCAACATTAATTGGGGCCAATTAACTAGGATATGGGTTCAATTTGGTGAGATTAGGTCAAAATGGTCAAAATTGGGGTTTTGACCTAAATCAAAATTGGGCTCAAATCATGGACCAATTAAGCTTGTATTTGATTTCTCTTGGTCATATCAAAATTTAATTTGCTTTTAGGATTGGAATTGGGGTCAATTGAGATCAAATTGATGGACATTTGAGTTGAATTTGGGGAAATTTGGGCCCTTAAAGGCAAATTTGGGGGTTTTGGTTAAAGATGGTCAAATTGGCGAAATTAGGTCATGTGGTAGTTAAGAAAAATGAAATTGGTAATATTTGAGATTTATTGAGATTTTCTGAGAATTTTTGGAATTTTGGGCTATGGAGGAGTATTTTGGTAATTTGGTCATTTTAGGAGATTTTGGGTAATTTGGGTGTTTGGAGGTTTTCAAAAGGTTTGAAATGAATTTTGATCAAATTTGGGTATTTTGAGCAAACTTGGGAATTTTGGCAGAGTTTAGGGTTTCAAGGGTGTTTGGGTAATTTGGGGATATTTAGGGGCAAAAGGTCAAGATGGGTATTTTTGATAGGATTGGGTAACTAATCACCCTAAAAGAGCCATGGACCAAAGGAAATCCCATTTTGGGTCCTCTATGTACTGGTCTTAGTTAAACCATAGCTCTAGGGCTGGTAGTTTAGGGGACCATCTACATGAGTATCCCAAAAAGATCAAGTGATCTAGGCTAGAAATTTGAGTTTAGGGTTGTGAGTGATTATGAGTGTAGATGAGTGTAGTGAGTGCCCTAGCTCCAGACCAACACCCAGGGTCAACCCTAAGGTTCAGCAGTCCTAAGGGTGACTCATCCTGAGTTTCCCTCATAGTGACCCCACCTACTAAGTGCTAGAGGTTAGGATCAATATATGGAACTCCAAGTTGAGTAGAGAAGAGTGTAGAATTTCTAATGGTGAGGATTCCATATCTAGTTTTCTAAGAATAGTCAAATAGAAAAGTCCTATGGCTAGACCTTAGGCTATTAAAGAGGACAAACTAAACCTCAACCAAAAGTGAGGTCAATAGTATCATATTGATGCAAAATATGATTTAGTTATGCAAAATATACAGAAATTGGGTGGTATGAAAAACCCTCCATATAAAGAAAGACATGGATGGTTTTAACCACCAATTCTAAATCCATTTCAACTGCAAGCCATGAGAAACCGAGATAGACTGAGCAAAGCACTTTGATATAGAATCTTCCCCTCTTTTTTTAATAATCAAAGTATCCTTCTTATATCTAGTTATAGATATCAAATCAATGAATTTAGCATCTTGTAAATTAACATTGCTCAAAAGTTTCTCCATCATCCAGCTTTCCCTACACCAGAATTGATTTACATTAATATGTATATCATAAGGTCCTCCATAATGATCAGCCAGAGCCCCTTGCCCCAACCAATTATCAAACCAAAAGGAGCACTGTCCATTACCCAAGTCCCAATAAAAGAAAGTTTCCGTGAGCTTAGAAACTTTAAGTATTTTTTTCCAGATGAATGAATCTTTTTTTAAGGAAGAGATGGATAAAGGATTTTTTCCCACAATACTTAGCCTTCATTAAAAAAGCCCATAAGGAATTGTTCAATCTAAACTGATACCATAACCTCATGTAGTTGATTTTAATAGAGTCCTGAATACTTTTAAAACCCAAACCACCCATATCAAACAGCTTACACAACTTCTGCCAACTCCTCCAATGAATATTCTTCTTTCCCAAACCATCCCAAAGGAATTTATTAAACAACACTTCAAGTTTCTTAATAATCCCCTTAGGAATATTCATAACCTGTAAAGAATAAAGAGACAAGGAGCAAATAATACTTTTAAGAATGGTAATTCTACCTCCATACGAGAGAAATTTATTCTCCCAAGAAGATAGTCTCTGTTTAATTTTATCTACCATATGCAGACAAGAAGCAAATCTTCTGTGACCTTTATTCAGTTCGAAACCCAAATAAGGTATAGGAAGTGTAGCTTTTTTACAATCTGTAACATCAGAAATCTAGTTCTTAGTATTAGAAGAAACCCTTTTAAAATAATAATAATGGCATTTAGAAATATTGGAACTAAGCCCATAAGCATCCTGGAAATGTTGAAGAATCCCCCAAACTCATTTGATAGAACATTTGTGAGCATTGGTAAAAACAATAAGATCATCAGCAAAGCAAATATGAGATATACTAATTTTTCATTTGTGAATATAGTTTGAAGTAGGGTAGGTGGCATAAACATGATTAAGACATCTGGATATATAATCAAAAGTTATAATAAACAAATTAGGAAAAAGTGGATCTCCTTGCTTGATTCCTTTGGTAGCTTTAAAGAAACCATACTTCTGACCATTAACAAGAATAGAATAGTAATTATTATTCAAAATTCTATGAATAAGGTTGCAGAAATGTTGAGGAAAACCAATAGCTTTCAAAACATCCAAATAAAACTCCCAACGAATGGTATCAAAGGCATTTTTAATGTCAAGCTTGAAAATCACATTGCCCCCTCTATTCCTTAAATCAAAATCCATAAGAAGTTCCTGAACAGTCAATGCATTATCACAAATATTCCTCCCTTTCATGAAAGCAGATTGATTATTGGAAATGATATTATGAAGGAAAGGATGAAGTCTGTTAACAATAATTTTAGAAATTATCTTAGACACTACAGTATTATTACTGATAGTTCTAAATTTATCCCAAGATGAAGCAACATTATCTTTGGGAATAAGAACAATATTAAAAGACTTAAAATATTGAGGTAAATCCACTCCACGGAAAAAATCCTGAATTGTATTAACCAAGTCAAGATGAATAATCTCCCAGTTTTTCTTATAGAATTCAGCGGTGAAACCATCAGGATCCGCAGCCTTCCCATCCTCCAAAGACTCCACAATATTTCTAATTTCCAGGGTGTTGGGAATACAAGACTCTGCCCCGAATCATCCAACAAAGGACTATATAAGGCAGTATTAATAGCTTGTATAGAACTTCCATCAGAAGAAAAAAATATTAGAAAAATAAGTAATACCATCCTTGGAAATATCCTCCTCTTTAGTTAAGATAATACCATTACCGCAATTAATCATTCTAATATTATTATGATGTCTCCTATTCTTAATACAAGCATGAAAGTAAGCAGAATTTCTATCCCCTTCCAAGAATTGAATCTTGTTGGCTTTCTGAGCTAGGAGACATTCCTCCTTCAAAATAGCATTATTCAACTCCTGTTGACCTTGAAAAATGACTTCCCAATCAATCCTTTGATTGGCTAAATTCAATTCCATAGCCTTAACATTGTTTTCCAGATTTTCAATTGCAAGATGAATATTTCCAAACACCTCCCAGTTCCATTTTCTAAGCCTTTTTGCTAAATGTTTTTGCAAAATCCACAGCTTATACCCGTAAGTACCAACAGCAGAGGTCTTCCAGCAATCTTTAAGAAAATTAGAAAAATTGCTATGAAGCATCCACATGTTATAAAAATGAAACTAATAAGAAATCTTATAGTTAGCATTCTTAGTCTTCAGAATGATAGGAACATAATCAGAGGCAGCAATAGCTAATGAGTAACCTCAATACTATGAAATCCCAAATCAAACAAATCGGCATAAAAAATAGCATTATTAAAAAAGGATATAAGATTAAGATTAGGCGCAATTCCTCATTTCTTCTCTTGAATAGAAGAAATCAAATTGAAGTCCCCTCCAAAAGCCAAGGTTCAAAATTAGAATTGATATCAATTAAGATTTTCCATAATTCTAAATGAGACTGTTTAGAACAACCCGCATATATAATCGAAAACAGAAAAGAATCATTATCCTGATGAATACGGATATGTAAGAATTGGTCATGATTGATAAGAATATCAATCTTTATGAAATCCTTCCAAAAAAAACAAAAATCTTATTGCTAGTATTCACATAAGAAAGAAAAGAACCAGAATTTCTCATTATTCTTGACTGCAAGGTTCCAGAATGCGAAATAAATGAAGCTTATAAATACGTATCATTCTCTTTAACCTATAAGAGGCACTGGGTTTAGCAATGCCTTTGATATTCCAAATTAGAGTATTAACCATCATCATAATTGGATTTTCCTTTAGTGCATCTAGATGAAGAATAAGTGCCCTCTTTATATTTACCGGATTTCAAGAAAGTAAGAGCTTCTTGATTAATAAAACCAAGTTCTCTTACTCCCTTTAATTTCCTTTTTCTTGACGATTTTTGAATTAACCAATCTTCTTCCAATTCCTTCCTCGTTAAGACTAAAGGTTCTTGGTCACAGCTTATGGAATTGGACACAAGATTCAAATCATTATTAGTAATAAGATCACGAATCAAAGGATTAGAAGGATTTACCTCTGGATTAAGCACTTTAATCAAGTCCGGCTCATTTAGATCAAGTTCTTTCTGGGATATATGAATAATACTATGCAAGTTATCAACCTTTTCTTCACCATGAAGGATATCTTCCTCTCTCCTAGAATTTAACACAACATTTACATTGTCACCATTACTAGCTTGATCTTCCTCAAGAACTTCTTTATGCTTCTGCATATCCTTTATTTCAGGCCTCCTCTCAAAGTTCTGCTCTATATTTCTATTACCTCCAAAACTGACTTGAGCTTGCTTGAGAACTTATTTATGCTTCTTGTTTACATAAGCTCTATGAGTAGCCGGTCTTAGATCAGGATGTGCAATATAACATGATGATATCATGTGGCCAAACATTTTACATTTAGAGCAATAAGGAGGAACAAATTCCAATTCTGTAGATTGCCAATATCTCGTGTTTTCATCGCCGATCCAGATAGTCTGGAAATAGAGCTGTAACATCTCTTTCTACCAAAATTCTTGCCATAAAAGGACGCGCACAATGTAAGTTCGCACTGTCCATCTTCAATGGATGACCAAAAATTGAGCCTATTGAAAATAAGACTTGCAGATGAAATAAGTGAAGCTTAAGATGCGGAAACCTAATCCATATAGGAATAATAGGATATTCCTCAGATGGATTAAAATTAGTAGTCCATTTGAGTATCTTCATATGGCATCTGTCAATAGTAAGAATTTTTCTGGAAAATAAGGAAGTGTAATCAACTTCTTTTTATAACTTGATCATCATATTGCGTCCATCAATTAATCCCAAGCTCCATTTAACTCTCAAATTTAGGTTAGAAAAGAAATTACGAATAATATCCACCTTCGGATGAGCCATAGCAAACTTACTAATTAGGGTAAACTTCCATGGCTCCGTAAGAAGATTAGTTCCCTTTGAATGAAAACAATAGTAGGCCTACCATTTTTCCTTGAGGCTTTCTTGAAAAGCATATCAGGATCACCTTCTTCCAGCCTATTCTTAAAGGAAATTGGAAAGAGAACATCAGATAAATCCGGGATATAACCAGATATCGCATCCCTGTAAGATAGCACATTCCTTCGATTTGTGGTAGCCATCAACGAAATTAGAACTAGAAAATCCAAAACCTAATCGATGACTCCAAGGACACGAAAGAATCACCAAAACGCTCAAAAGCAAGCCCTAAAAAGGGGACATGAAGGGCTCCAAGAAAAGCTCTTCATAGTTCCATCTCCTATTTATTCTCTTTTTCACATGGTCTTTTCTTCAATATTTTATTATTATCTTAATATTTAAATAGGCTAGAAATACTTAGGACGAAATTACTGTTGATGAGATTTTCTGAACAGATATAATTTTTGCTTTTAATGCTAGAATGATAAATGATTGGTCTAGAAAATTTCCAATCAATTAGAACAAGGACATGCCATGTGTTCTCATCCTCTCCCCACTTATGTGCAATTGGGAGCAAGTCATTGCGTATGTAGATTTGCCATGATGTGTTCTGGCTCCTCGCACGTGCGGACTCCCCTCATAATAATTTCTTGTCCACACTCAATTTTTTTTCTTCCTCCACAAATAAGAAACATCACATTTTTTTTTCCTTCTTCTTTCATGCCTCATTATTGGACTCCGGATACATTCAGACCTAATTTTTTTTCCCTTAAAAGACAAGGATGGAATCGCCACATATAAAAACCTCTGAAACGTTCTTTCTCCTTCTTCGGCCCCAGCTCCTGGGAAGTTAGCGATGGAATTGCAAACTCCCTCTTCTTCCTCTGACTAGAAGGCAGCAACGAGATCATGAAATACAAATACTAGCGGTTTTTATATATATAACAGATTGGTAGGATTGAAAAAGTAGAAGAATTGGGTGATATTTATGTAATACTCAATTTTCAAATGTTAGATATCAAAATATACTAAGAATTAAATGACATCAATGTAAGTTCCACTTTTCTCTTTTAACAAATTCGTTGACCATATTAATAACAATAACCTACACGAGCATCATACGACTTTGAAATCCTAACTTAACTTTGCCCAAACTAAAGCTTAGTCCTTTCTATAAGCATCGCATTTATAGTTCCATAAAACCGTATACATACGTACTAAACCATTCATATTTTGCCATTGGTATCATCCATGCATTAATGTAGCAGTAGATTTCTACAGGAACAACCATACAAACACTTCTTCGCCACAATCCATATCTAATATAATATTTATACATCATATTAGTTGAGAAGATTTAGGGTTTCCAGCACCTTCAGGGGATGTGTCGCAGGGAAGAAGTGCATATGCCTGCAATTAGGACAAAACGGCGACGATCGATACAGCATGACGAGGAGGTGGCAGTTCAGACAGACGATGGCGGCCATGCTGCCNTATGCCTGCAATTAGGACAAAACGGCGACGATCGATACAGCATGACGAGGAGGTGGCAGTTCAGACAGACGACGGCGGCCATGCTGCCGCCGTCGCAGTCAGAGTCTTCGGGCTTCTCTCCTTCATTCTCTGCACTTTTGTCTGTGAATGCCGGCATGATTGAAAGCTCCAGGTCCAGCTTCCGCTCCTTATAAGGCCTGTTCCATACTTTGGTCAAGGTTCTCCTGTTCAAATAATACATTCTTCCAGACTGCGACATAAAATATGTTTTGTCAGAAGACAAAATTGTGATCTTGCATATTTGAGGATGCAGAGAACAGAAAAGTTTATACCTTTAAGTCGAGACATTGCTCCCAGTCTGAGGGCAATGGATCATTAACTGGCCAATCGATGTAATTCTGCTTTCTCTTTCTAGAATTTGATTCAGTTCTGGCCTGCGATAATGTGGCTGAAGAGAGAGATGGGCTTAGAGAAAGCTCGGGTTGGTCCATCACGCTGAAGCTGTTCTGTTTCATATATCATATTTCTTTTTATGCTGATTAAAAGAAGAGGGGTGGGAGGTTCTTAAATGTATCTCATCAAACATATTAAAGTGGTTCAGGCCATGCATTAAAAGTGACAAGTAGTGACTTTAAATGCTGCAAATCCCCATCTCCCTACTCCATTGAAAGCACTTCATCTCCATCCCTGCTCTGTTCTCATTAGTTTGTCTCCAGCCATGAGCCAACTAAAAAATCTGATTAATTAATTCTGTTATAGCTGATATAGAGCTTGCCGAGCGGCGTTAAGCAGCTACTAAATATGAATTTATTGCTGCTTTTTAACTATCGATTTCAGTAGTTGGAAGGTTTGCTTGTGTTCTGAGTTTGAAATGTTATGTATTGATTAAAAGAAATTATATTTTGGGAGGAGATGCAGGTTCAGTCTCTTTGAACCTAATGCCACCCACTTCTCTCCTTCTTCCTGCAGATTTGATTGTATATATATGTGGGGGATGTGTTGAATAAAATTATTAAATTGATGAACATTTCAAAAAAAAAAAAATAATAATAAAATTTTGTCGCTATATATAATATTAAAATTTATGGAAATTTTGTCTCCTAAAAGCCATAATCATTGAATTTATTTGAGATAAATGCAATGCCGGTTGATCCATTTGACATATATTTTATTTAAATTAAATTAATTTTGATGACTAAAAATTTAATTATGAATAAATTTAGATTTGATTACGCTAATTCAATTTTTTTTCCCGACTTATTAAATTTATAAGAATATTATATAACATTAGTAGGCGTAAGATAGGAGAGTATTTATTTACTCTTGTGAACTATGCTGTTAATGTGATAGGGTAGGTAGGAAACCCATAAATTTTAATTAATTGCCTGTTGGTTTTAGACCAAATTCTAAAGTCCCTTTTGATATGTTGGTAGAGTTGAAGTATAATGAAGTATTAATCATTATGAGTAACATAAATGTTGAGACTTTTTATGATCATAAACCATTCATATGTCCAAATTTAAAATGCTTATTATAATACAATAAGTGATAAGGGGTGTACACCCTGAATACATCCTGATTACACTCACAATACACCTTGAATACACCCATTCACATATAATGGTCATCCCCACCTAATTTGTGTGTGTGTGCGTGCGCGCGCACCCACACACAAATGTGCACGTGCCGACAGACATGCGCACACACATACATATAAATACACACACAAACATATATATGCATATACACATGTAAACCTATGCACACATATATACATATGCACCTATGCACACATATATACATATGCACATATATACACAAACATACACATATATACATATACAGATACATAACAAATACAAAATAAACCTCTAAACGCATATATACAACCTACATACATACATACGTAAATACATGATTCGAGCTATTTGGTTTGTTCGAAATTGAAATGAGGAGGTACCGTTGAAGAAGGAATGCAATGTAATTGAAATATAATTATTTATACTAATTTGAAGCTATTTGATTTGGTGTAAAGTAAATATATGAGTTTATATTTTTTGGTTTTTTTTATTAGAAAAAAACAATTGATATAAAAAAAATAACAACCACAGTCTTCAACCAACATCAAGGAATAGCGGCTACTAAAAATAACAATGACAGACAGGTAGAGGTGACATCGAGCAGCGGCCAATAGGTGGCGAACATCAGCCCGGGTAAAGACTACAAGTGATAAGCACTGGCGATCAACTTGTGGCGAGCAACAACCGATGCTGGGCATCGTAATGTTCTTAGAAATCATTCACATTTGAAAATTTTAGAATATTGGGAATATACTAATGACTGCATATAAAATTTATTGCAAGTTTACACTGCTTTCAATTTTTCTTAAAATTAAACACCTAAATTTTCATAACTCCTGCATTTAGAATGCAATGTTCACATTTTATTTGCAGCCAAACAATGTGTTAGTAATAGTTTAAGTTTGGGGAATTGAAATAGAATGCATTTAAAATACTTTAAATCGAGTTATTTGGTTTGGGCTAATTGGTTTTTTGATAAAGTAGTGCAATCTAAAATGAATACAATATAAGAGTAATATATTGCATTTAAAATATTTTGGAGTTGTTTAATTTGGCTTACAATAAATAAATGATTTCATTTTTTTTATTTGGTTTCAAATAGAGGTGTCAAAAATTGATCTGACATGCTAATACAAATCAAAAAGTCAGGGGTTAGGGTTGACCCCAATATTTTTCGATTCGGGCTCGGGTCAGAGAATTTGACCCGTTTATTATTTGTGTCGAGTTTGGGTTGAACCCGATAATCCAAACATGACCCGAATAAGCATGGCAGTTTAGGTTAGTGGGTCAAGCTCGGGTTTAGATTGAGTTCGGGTCATAGTTTTAGACCCGTTTATTATTCGGGTTGGGTTCAGATTGACACTTTGATTCATGTCATTTTCAGGTCGAATGCGAACCCAACTCGCTGATCTGATTTGACACTCCGAGTTTCAAAGTATTATGTATGTCGGTAGTAGTAACCAGAATGACAGGGCACTAATGGAGGTTGGCCAGCGATGGGCTACAGTTATCACTTGAACAAATTATCTGATTAGCAGCTGCTATAGCATTAGAAATTTTTTACAGAAAATTTAGCGTCAGAATTGCACTTATTTTTTGTCATAAGAGATTAGGAATGACTTGTGCATTAAAAATCGTTGATGCAAATTGTTTATATCAACTTCAGTGTCGTCGATTTGTTGACGCAAAATTTTTATGTCAAATTTTACAACAAATTTTGCTTTAAATTTTCAATGAAATATATTTACTTAACAACATTGATCAGTTAGATGATATTTCTCATGTTATTTAACTTGTGTTGAAATATTCAGATGCAAATATGACGTCGATGTCTTAAAATTTTAATTATGTGTGCCCTGGCCTTATCCGAACTTTTTACGGTTTTTCATAGCTTTCAACTCTGACGATTGGCACTACGAGAATTTAGCTCATTTCTGATAGCCTAATACAGTCGGTGATTATTTAAAAATCATCGGTAATGTTATTTTTTCCACTTTATTTGACATTAGAGAAAAACATTTGTCGGCAATTTATTTACCGACGGATTTAGCTACGGTTTTTTTAAACTGATGGTTTTCTAATGAATATAACCCTTTGGTGTTGGTGCAAATAAGCAATGTTTTTATGTTGTCAATATCAATTGGTAAGATAACTGATGCCCTTGGACCACAAAAAAATATAGCTCTTTTGTCTCGAAGAAATGACAGATATCAGTTGGAAAAGTGTCGCTCGACCATCGGTTGACTGCCCATAATTATCGATAGCCTTAGTTGTTGGAAAAATATAGAATTTTAGAATTAAGTTACTTATTCGATAGTCAATCGAACGATCATCGAAACTTATCCAATCGGTCACAAAGTTGTTGGTATGTCGTCAAAAAATTATAGCATCAGAAAAAAAAAAAAAATCTCCTTCTACAACATTAAAATTTATGCACCTATAATCGTAAAACTATAATTTCCACACAGCACAATGTACTAATCAAAGCCATTATTAAACTAATATTATATTAGTAATTAACACATAAATCATTGACATAAATAAAAGACAAATGACTGCATTAAACCAACCAAAAGAACAATTACTTGTAAATAAATTATTATTCGTTCGAATAATTTTTTTTAGATAAACAAACAAAAAAAAAACTCCCCACTCATTCTCCTCCATCTTCTTATCATCATCATCCCCATCAACATCATCTTGAGCTGACTATTTCAATCCCTGCAATGCATGGCATAGTATCACATTAAAATTTGTCTTCAACTTTAGCTCCATCTCTAATCTTAGGGTGGCTAGTTGGGTGGAGACTGATCAACAACCTCATCAGCAACATGCTTATGAAGCTCCACTTTCAATCCAGTAGAAGTCAATGCACTAGATGAGCTCGAGAGACGAGCATTATAGATTGGCACCTGAGACACTAACCAGTAAACCTTGTCATTTTTCTTACCACTGACAATCTCTCTCCATAGGTCGTAAATAGAAAGAACATGAGTTGCGGTCGAACCACCTCCCAATTATTGGGATCAGCTCTCCTTTAGCTTCTAGATGGTCTTGAAGTGAGAGTTTTTATTTACTTTGTGAGTTGTGTGAGATTTTGTATGAGAGGGAAAGTCGCTGACTTCATCTGGAAAAACAATTCTTATAATTTTTTAATCTTTATGTTGTTTTTAATGGAAAATCATGTGGTATTTTTTGTTATGACTTTGTCGACGGTATTTTTGGTTAAGGGGTTGCCAATTGGAAGTTGTTGGTCTCCGGAA
>JXCR01124316.1:0-16560 GCA_002079205.1 Phalaenopsis hybrid cultivar | reverse complement strand
CCATATATATATATATATATATATAGAAAAATATGAAATCAAACTGACCATATATTTTTCATAGTTTAAATGAAAGAGCTCTATACCTCAAACCTTATATCTATCCCGAAAGATAAACACAAGCCTTGAGGATGAGGCTCGATCAAATAAACTAAGAAATATATGACATCCATTTAGTTAATTACATCTTAGATAACCGAAGTCACCTAAGAAAACTCTCGATAAAAATCAGGAAATATTATTTTCAAAGAGGTCAAAAGGAAAGGACTTTTCGACGAAATCGGACAAGGAAGTGTGAAAGGGGAATGACTCAAATTTGAAATATTTATTGTAGAATCCAAAGGAAGAAGAACTAAGGGATGTTGCAGATCCAAAGGAGAAACTCGGTAACTTCCCAGTCTACCCTATGGTTTTGCTTCAGTTTCGAGGAGAAATATTTAAGCGTTTTATCCTGTCAATTTTATTTAATTAGAGCTTATATTAGTGTGAAACCATCACATAAATAACCTGGAAGATGTGAGGATTTAGATCGTGACGAATGACAACCTCGAAATCCTAAAATGAGTTAGGGCTTATATTATGTAGCAGAGCTATACAAAAGACTAAAGATAAGATTGAGGATTTATGTTACACTAGACGGACGACCTCGAAATCATATGGATTGTTGTTTAATTTCTAAGGAATGATTTAGTTGGTGTAGACATGTTCTGCTGTTGAAGATGGTCATGCTGCCCACAATACTAGCTCCAAGCTCCTTGTCGTAGCACCTTAGAGTTCGATGTTATCTCTTTGCGTACATGCAATTGTTGAGTCAAAATCTGTTGTCGGGAACCTCCAATGAAACCAACTACTGACCTCCTATTCTAAGGTATAGTTTTGTAAGAGAAACAATAGCAGGTACAAGTACAATGACAGAATTTAAAACAACTAGCATTCATTGTATCAACAAAAGAACTGCAACCTGAAAGACTCAAGAAAGAGCGGCAAATGACTCACGACGAAAGAAAAATTGAGAAAATCGACAAATGAATCACAATGGAAATCTTGAAGCAACAACACCAAATGGTGACTTAAAGAAAGTCACCGAAAACACGGGAAGATCCCAGAAAAAGACCATGAGTGCCTTACCAAAAATTTTAATAAAATCACATGAAAAATCGGGAGAAAGAAAACAGCAGGCACTCGGGTCGGGGCTAGGCTCAGATATTATATAATTGTACTCAAAGGATGTCGAAGTTTAATATAGGTCACTCGGATGTATAAGGCCTGTCACTCAACTAGAAGGGTGTCCTACTAAAACTAACTTAGGAGGGTACTTCTTAGCCCGGTACTGGTAATCGACAAGTGGACAACCAAGTTACAATATATTTAAAATTTATATTTTAGCATGCACATGGATTTCACGCATACAAAAGGAAGTTGTATCAATTTTGTGGTAAAAATTTTTTTTAAAATATTTTATATGTTCTTATCAAGTCTGTTCTTATCAGTTTTGAGAATTATAATTGTCCACGAGTCAATCACGCCGTCAGGCGTATGACCGCCAACAACCTAAGAAGGTATGGGTCCCCTGCTAGTCTTGTGTCAAGGAATGATACTATCATCCTACAGTTCATCAGGCCCCAGAATTGGGTCCTGATGTCGTAGGATGGAAGATTAAAATTTATATTTTAGCATGCACATGAATTTCAGGCATACAAAATGAAGTTGTATCAATTTTATGGTAAATTTTTTTTCAATATTTTATCTGCTCTTATCAAGTCTGTTCTTATCAATTTTGAGAATTATAATTGTCCACAAGTCGGTCATGTCGTCAGGCATAGGACCGCTAACAATTTAAGAAGGTACGGGTCCCCCACTAGTCTCGTGTTAGTGATTGATACTATCATCCTATGGTTCATCAGACCCCAGGATTGGGTCCTGATGTCGTAGGATGGAATATCATTTCGCTCTACCATCGGTGTGCCTTTATCATCACCGCCCTAAGCCCCAAAACAAAATCGACCTACTTGTGATCTTGCTTGATGGTTTCACATATAGCAAAAGTTTATACATGAACACTTATGTATCGGACATAAGCACCTAAAACCCAAACCAAGAAGTAAGGAAAAAAATTAAAAAAGCAAGAAATGAAAAAGAAAGGAGACTAATGCACCTCCAAAAAGAATTTATAAAAGAAAAGCCAAGGCGACAGGAGGGTTAGTCTAAAACATCCGACTGACGGGACTTTCTGGAATGGGTAAAGGAATAGAGCACACTCACACACACTAGTTAAGAGACATCCCCAAAAGGCACGTTTTCAAAATCTCCAAACTATTCTCGAATTTTCACCAAATATCAAAAGATTCTTCCTCTTCTCTTTCTCTTTTTCTTTTTATTTTATATCGCAATCAACTCGGCCCGCAGAATTGGGCCCCAAAACACTTCCTAGCATCTGACAAATTATTCCTCGGAAGGGGTNCTGTATCTATCCCAAAAGATAAACACAAGCCTTGAGGATGAGGCTCAATCAAATAAACTAAGAAATATATGACATACATTTGGTGTGTGAAACCATTTTATTTGCCGACAAGTTCGCCTATTTAATATAAAGAATTAAATAGGGTTTATATTAAGCTGGGTTCAAAAAAACATCCTATAAGGGCAAGCCCCTATAGTTAATTTCATCTTAGATAACCGAAGTCACCTAAGAAAACACTAAAAAAAAATCAGGAAATATTATCTTCAAATAGGTCAAAAGGAATGGACTTTTCGACGAAACCGGACAAAGAGGTGTCAAAGGAGAATAACTCAAATTTGGAATATTTATTGTAGAATCCAAAGGAATAAGAACTAGGGGGAGTCGTAGATCCGAAGGAGAACCTCGGTGAGTTCCAAGTCTACCCTATGGTTTTGCTTCAGTTTCGAGAAAAAATATTTAAGTGTTTTATCCTGTCAATTTTATTTAATTAGTACTTACATTAGCGTGAAACCATCACATAAATAGCCTAGAAGATGTGAGAATTTAGATTGTGACGAACAACAACCTCGGAATCCTAAAACGAGTTAAGGCTTATATTGTGTAATAGAGCTATACAAAAGCCTAAAGATTAGATTGAGGATTTATGTCACACTAGGCAAACAACCTCGAAATCTTATGGATTGTTGTTTAATTTCTAAGGAATGATTTAGTTGGTGTAGGCATGTTCTGTTGTTGAATATGGTAATGTTGCACGCAATGCTAACTCCAAGCTCCTCGTCGTAGCACCTTCGAGTTCAATGTTATTTCTTTGCGTACATGAAATTGTTGAGTCAAAATCTACTGCCGGGTACCTCCTATGAAACCAACTACTGACCTCCTATTCTAAGGTATATTGTGTAAGAGAAACAATAGCAGGTACAAGTATAAGGACGGAATTTAAAACAGCTAGCATGCATTGTATCAGCAAAAGAACTACCACTTGGAAGACTCAAGAAAGAGCGGCAAATGACTCACGACAAAAGAAAACTCGAGAAAATCGACAAATAACTCACAATGGAAATCTCGAAGCAACAACACCAAATGGTGACTTAAAGAAAGTCACCGAAAACACGGGAAGATCCCGGAAAAAGACTATGAGTGCTTTACCAAAAATTTTAATAAAGTAACACGAAACATTGGGAGAAAGAAAACTGCAAACACTCAGGTCGGGGCTAGGCTCAAATATCATATATTTGTACTCGAGGGATGTTGAAAGTTACTATCAGTCACTCGGATGTATAGAGTCCGTCACTCAACTAGAAAGGTGTCCTACTAAACCTAACTTAGGAGGGTACTTCTTAGCCCAGTACTAATAATCGACAAATGGACAACCAAGTTACAATATATTTAAAATTTATATTTTAGCATGCACATGGATTTCAGTCATACAAAAGGAAGTTGTATCAACTTTATGATAAAATTTTTTTAAAAAAAAATTTATCTGTTCTTATCAAGTATGTTCTTATCAGTTTTGAGAATTATAATTGTCAACGAGTCGATCACGCCGTCAGGCGTAGGACCGCCAACAACCTAAGAAGGTACGGGTACCCTGCTAGTCTTGTGTCAGTGAATGATATTATCATCCTACGGTTCATCAGGCCCCAGGATTGGGTCCTGATGTCGTATGATGGAATATTAAAATTTATATTTTAGCATGCACGTGGATTTCAAGCATACAAAATGAAGTTGTATCAATTTTATGGTAAATTTTTTTTAAAATATTTTATCTGTTCTTATCAATTTTGAGAATTATAATTGTCCACGAGTCGATCACGTCATCAGGCAAAAGACCGCCAACAACTTTAGAAGGTATGGGTCCCCCGCTAGTCTCGTGTCAGTGAATGATACCATCATCCTATGGTTCATCAGGCCCCAAGATTGGGTCCTGATGTCGTAGGATGGAATATCATTTCGCTCTACCACCGGTGTTCGTTTGTCATCACCACCCTAAGCCCCAAAACAAAACCGACCTACTTGCGACCTTGCTTGATGGTTTCACATATAGCAAAATGCTATACATGCACACTTATGTATCAAACATAAACACCTAAATTCCGAACCAAGAAGCAAGGAAAAAAAAAACTAAAAAACAAGAAATGAAAAAGAAAGGAGACTAATACACCTCCAAAACAAATTTATAAAGAAAAAGCCAAGGCGACAGGAGAGTTAGCCTAAAACATCCGACTGACGAGAATTTCTCGAATGGGTAAAGGAATAGAGCACACTCACACACACTAGTTAAGAGACATCCCCAAAAGAAACGTTTTCGAAATCTCCAAACTTTTCTCGAATTTTCCCCAAATATCAAAAGATTCTTCCTCTTCTCTTTCTCTTTTTCTTTTTATTTTATATCGCAATCAACTCGGCTCGCAGAATTGGGCCCCAAAACACTTTCGAACATCTGACAAATCATTCCTCGAAAGGGGCATTCAAATTTCTTCAAGTAACAAGTAATTGAAATATCTCACCTTGGAAATATTAAGGCCACTCAATTCCACTTCAAACCGAGAGTTTCCAATGAAATATGAACCCGACACCACACAAGAAATCCATATAAATGCTCACAGCCAAGGGTAGCAAAGAGGGGTAACAAATCAAACCCAACCCAAATTCTACAGGCTCACGGGTAGGAACAATGAAGCAACCACCAAACGAGTGCACAAAGGGGCCAACAGACACAAATACGGCTCTTGGGTAAGAGCAATAAGAGGAGCTATCAAACCGCTGCACAAACCAAGGAGCCACAACAGACAAAGGGCTCATGGTTAAGGACTGCCGGAGGGGCAACACAAAGCTCCAAACTTCAAACCCCAAACCAAGACATACGTTTCATTAAAATTGGGCTCAATACCACTGAAACTGAGCTATTTCAAGGCAAAACCGAGCCATCACAAGGAAAAACTGAAGCCATCATAAGGCCTAGATCCGGGCCACTATAAAGCAAAAAACAAGCCACTTATCTAACCAAAATAGGACCCATACAAGCCAAAAAATCGAGCCTTTCACGAGGCAAAATTGTGGCCAGCATAAGGCNAACTGAGAGTTTCCAATGAAATATGAACCCGACACCACACAAGAAATCCATATAAATGCTCACAGCCAAGGGCAACAAAGAGGGGTAACAAATCAAACCCAACCCAAATTCTACAGGCTCACGGGTAGGAACAACGAAGCAACCACCAAACGAGTGCACAAAGGGGCCAACATACACAAATAGGGCTCTTGGGTAAGAGCAATAAGAGGAGCTATCAAACCGCTGCACAAACCAAGGAGCCACAACAGACAAAGGGCTCACGGCTAGGGATTGCCGGAGGGGCAACACAAGGCTCCAAACTTCAAACAGCAAACCAAGACATACGTTTCATTAAAATTGGGCTCAATACTACTGAAACCGAGCTATTTCAAGGCAAAACCGAAACCAGCATAAGGCCCATATCCGGGCCACTATAAAGCCAAAAAAAAGCCACTTATCTCACTAAAATAGGACCCATACAAGCCAAAAAACCGAACCCTTCACCAGGCAAAACCGTGGCCAGCATAAGGCCCAAATTGAGCCATCTAAACAGGGCAAAACCGAGCCGTCACAAGGCCAAATTGAGCCGGCACATAGCTAAAAAAAACAAGTCATCACGAAGCCAAAGCCAGACAATAAATCCAGAAATTTTTTATTTAGATGAATCGTAGAACCTCATCTTGAAATTATGCAAACAACAAATCAATTCTCATGATTTCCATAAAACGAATACACATATGAATTTCCATACTTCCATAAAACAAGATGGTTAAGAGCCCCAACATAGACATTCATACATGACATCCAATTCCTCATCCTTCAAAATGTTAATGTTAGATATGCAAATACATGAGAGCTAGGTGGCCTATATGTAAACTCTTCTCTTTCTTCTTAGTGAAATAGGCATATTCATGCATGGGTTCAAAAAGCGTCAAAGCCATGTGTATGTAAGCGTCAAAGCCATGTGTATGTAAATATAGAAGCTTTCATGAGAGATATGAAAATACATAGGAACCTTATGCTACAAATCAATACCTCCTAAACTTTCAGATTTTTATTTATTATTACAATTTCACCAAAAATAAAAGATTCACTTACAAACATGGCACCCAACTTTCATGTATTCACATATTTAACACCTAGTTTTCAGACTTTTACAAATGAGCAAACCAAGATTTTCAAACTTTAACAAATACAACACCCAAAATTTCAGATTTTTCAAATCGAACACTAACGGCTTCAAAATTTCACCAATTGAACACCGAAAACTTCAGATTTTTATAAAACCACTTCTGAACACATTTCTTTTTTTGAAATCCAGATTTTTCATAAACAAAAGCATTAAAATTTTGGATTTCTACAAACTCCATAGCGTTCAAATAATGTATAACATGTAACGAAAGCTTCTTTGAACCATGTCGTCAAGCTATAAAGCTCCGAATGTTGAAAAGCATACAAGAAGTAAACCAAATCAGCAAGCCATAAGGTATTCACCAAAGTATAACATGCAACTTGAGCAAAGGAAGGCGGCCACGGGGAACCAAATTGAACCCCCAAACATGCATATATTCTTTTTTTCTCTTTTTTTTTTTAGCTTCAACAGAGGAGAAGAATAAACATAGCCTTCTACATATNACTTGAAGTTCCACATATTGGTCCTAACCTCTAGCACTTAGTAGGTAGGGTCACTATGGGGGAACTCAAGATCTGCTGGACCTTAGGGTTGACCCTGGTTGTTGGTCTAGGGCTTAAGGAACTCACTTCACTCACAATCACTCACTACCCTAAATCCAGAATTTCCTGACTTTGGTCCCTTGATACTTTTGGGAGACTCATGTAGGTTGTCCCCTAAACCCATTAGCCATAGGCTAAGGTTTGGCTAAGATCAATACATGGAGGACCCAAAATGGGGTTACCATTGGTCCATGGCTTATTGATGGTGTTTGGCACTCCAACTCTACCGAGATACCCAGTCTATCCTTTTGCCCCTAAATTCTCCCAAATTACCTATATACCTTTAGAACCCCAAATTTAGAAAAAATTCCCAAATTTACCCAAAATAGCCAAGTTGGTTCAAAAATCATTTCAAACACCTTAAAAACACCCAAAATCACCAAAATTGGCCAAATTACCAAAATGCCCCCTCCTTAGCACAAAATTCCAAAAATTCCAAAAAATCTTAAAAATTCTCAAAATCTCCCAAATATTCCCAATTTCATTTTTCTCAACTATCACATGACCCAATTTGGTCAATTTGACCATTTTTTACCAAAAACCCCCAAATTACCCTTTAAAGGCCCATTTTGTCCCAAACCTACCTCAAATGTCTATCTAATTGGTCTCAACTTCCCCCAATTTAAATTCTAAAGTCAAATTCACCCTTGATATGAACAATCTAAACCAAATCTAAACCCAATTGTTCCATAATTTGAACCTAATTTTGAGCAAAACCAAAAACCCAATTTTGGCCTTATGACTTGGTTCCACCAAATTGAACCCATGGCCTACTCCATTTGCCACAATTTGTTTTGAAAGATCTTCATAACATTCCTACACATCAAATTTGACCTTTAATTGTCCTTGGTAAAGCCCCAATTTCATTTAATTTCAACTTAAGTCCAAAAATCTCCAATTTTGCCTCAAATTAGCCATGTTCCTAAACTTCACCAAATTGAGGGCCTTAACCCCAAAATTTCCACTCTATGTCTTCATCAAAAATCTTCAAAACATCTTCCTTGATCATGTGGACTATTCAATTTGGGCTTATCCCAAGGCTAGATCAACTTAGACCCATGTCTAACCCAACATGCTTAAATTCACCAAATTTCAAAAATCTCTCAAATTAACTCACTAATTGAACTCAAATCATTTCAACCCTTCACCAAAAATCTTCATAGCAATCATCTATACAATGTTGATCAATCAATTGGGTTAATTGACATGGCTAGCCTAGCCCAAACCCAAGTTTTGATCACTTGGATCCACATTGAACCCATGCACTAAAGGTGGCCTAACTATCCTAAAGTCATCAAATTAATGACTCCACAGCCATAAGTTGGACCCTAGTGACAAGCCTAAACCCCATGAAACCACCTAAACTAAGCCATGGAACAAAGGACCCCTAAATCAAGAGATTTAATGCCATATTTGCTTAAGCCTTGGATATTTTTGCCAAAATAAAGCCTAAAATCATTAAATTATTATGACATATTCCCCTGGCTCACCTGACCTCCCTAGTCACCTCACCTGGCCGGCCAGCCGGCCTAGTGGTCAGAAAATGGCCAAACCGAGAGCCACCCCCATGGGATTAAACCCAATTCAAACCTAGTGGCCACCTCATCTAAATTGAAGCTTACAGCCTCTCTGCCCTCCACCTAGGCAGCACATTTCACCCCCCAATCGGCCATGGCAGCAAGCCTAAGACCATTTTTATAAAATGCTCCCCTCCACGGCCATGGAGAGAGAGCTAAAAATTCCTCTAAGAGACTTCCCCAAATTGATCCTAAAGCCTCTTTGAGACCTCCTCTGTGCAACCCAACCACCACATTACCCTGAATCGCCTTGTCGAAGCCCAATTTTTGAGCTCAAAACCTTGCCGGAGACAGGACAAAGCTCTCCAAACCTCTAAAGTCCACCAAACTCAAATTAAACTCACCCACACCTTCATAACATTAAAAGAAGCTAAAGCCCCATCAAATCCCCCTTACATAGAGCCCCTGGTGTAGACTTTGATCAACACCTGAAATCGGCCTTGGTCGAATTTGGGTCTAGGCATCTCACCATAGCAAGAGGCTTAATCCCTAGCTTCTTTGGACCCCAACGAATGTGCCGAGACTCTCTGATCGAAGCTTCCCTTCTCAGAGCCAAGGTATTGTACCTCTCCTCCTCCCGAGCCTATTTGGATTCTCCATTTGATTAGACTTAATTTAATTGCATGATTACCATATAGATATGTTCTTCTCACTTAGACGAGTCGATAAGATCAAACCCAAGGTGATTTGGTTGAGTCTAGGCTGAGATCTTAAGGTTTTAGTGTGGATGGTCATGGGATCACTCTAACAGGGACGATGACGGGGAGTCGTCCGATCACGCGTGTATCGGATGGACGGAGGAGATCGAGCCGGATGACGCTTCCTTACATGAACTGCGGGCCGAGTCAGTGGCTATGTGGATGGCGGAGTCCAACCAAAGCGCGCCACGCGTGTCTTCGGAGCTGTTGAGGATACATTCAGCATCACGCGTTTAAATAGAAAAATAGGGATTTTCTTATTTAAATAAATAGCCCTAACTTTAAAAATTCATATCTTGGTGTAGAAAAAACATAAAAATAAAATAAAAATACTCTCTTGCTCAGTGAACAGAGGAGAACAATGTAGAAATAATTTGGAGTCTATTTGATGCATATTTTATTTTTAATTAATTAAACACTGATTTGAATGTTTTGATTCTCCATGCATGTAGAAATATCACCATGGCTTGAAATTTTAACATGTTGTTGCCTCTGTCTTAGGGAAAATCCTCTAATTTTTCCAAAGTCATAGGAGGTCCCTAGACAGAGATCCATATTTTTTAAGTTTATGTCTATTATTTGCATAAATTAATCATGATAATTAGCATGTTGCTCAGGAAATTAATAAAAATCACAAAAACAATACAATTCATGGAAATGTTCTAAATTGCTTCCTAAGCACTTAGGAACAATTAGGATATTTTTCCTTATTTTTTAAATAAAGATACTGAATTTTAAAGCTTAAAAATAATTTTTGAAGACTAAAAACAAATTTTCACTAAAAATAATTCCAATAAATCAAATAAAACTCAGAAAAATATAAAATTTTCTCATATAGGTTCTCTGACTTCAGGAAGATTTTTCAAAAATATAAAACTTAATTTTCCCCATTTAAAATATTTTATATTTAATAAATACCCCAGAACTTAAAATAATTCTTAAAATTCAAATAAAATTTAAACAATCATGAAATTTGGTCCAAAGGCTTCTCTAATCTAGTCTACCTCCACTAAAAATTTCAAGGGATTAGGATTTACCTTGGTCAAGTTAGGAATTTTCTTTGAAAAATCTTATTTTTACATGAAAATAATTATATAAATTAAATTAAATTATCAAAAATCACATTTTCTCCTCTAATGTCTTAATTGACCCATGAATGAGGTAGAATAAAAATTTCAAAGTCATTTGCATTAAATTTGATGAATTATTGAGTGTTATAGCCTTAGGGGCAAATGTGTAATTTTGGAAATTTAGCCTTAATTAAGATTTAGGCATAATTTAAGGAGGGAAATGGCAACCTCTGATCTTAATTTGGATGTTTGAAACACAAGGGGTTAATTGGTAGAAACCAACCTCGCTTTCTTAATTAAAAAGATAAGTTAATAAATTTCTAGATTATTAAAATAAAATGAACCTAGGACTTAGGAGTATTTTTGAAGTCAATAATTAATCAATTTAATACCCCTTTTTGATTTTCAAATGAAATTCAAATAATAAATCATGACCACCTAAAGCTTAACCTTTTCAAAACTGNAGTGCAAGTGAGTGAAAAGTGAGTGAACAGCTCCAGACCAACACCCAGGGTCAGCCCTAAAGTCAAGCAGTCCTATGGGGACTCATCTTGAGCTCTCCCATATTGACCCCACCTACTAAGTGCAGAGGTTAGGACCAATATTTGGAACTTCAAGTTCAGTACAGAAGAGTTTAGAATTTCTAATGATGAGGGTTACTTTTTTAGTTCTCTAAGAATAGTCAACAGGAAAGTCCTATGGCTAGACCCTAGGCTACTAAAGAGAAAAAACTAAACCTCAACCAAAAAAGAGGTCGACAAACTTTCTCTGGAATGAGTAGCTAAGCTTTACTTTGTATCTCTATGATGTTGGGAGTAGTGGATTTATCATTAGTTTTCCATAATGTTTTTCTGTTAATTATTTTCTTGAGCTTTTTAGACCTATGTTGTTGGTTAACCTTTGATCTTCATTTACTCCTAGTCTAGCCAACTAAACAGTTAAAATATTTTGTGAAACTACAACCTCTAAAAGCTGTGTAGTGGAAACAAAAAGTTAATAACAAAATTCTGAGAGAATAAACATATTCAAGTTGAATTCAATAGTAATGCCAAGGGATCAGAAAAGTCATGTGGAATATGGGGATTGAGAAAGCCTCAACTTTATAGATTCTAGACTTTTTTTGACCTAAAAATAGGCATACAGAGTATCTTGTCTCTGTTTGACAAAAATTACATAGAAAAAATATTTAGAAAAACCACGATCATCACTATCCCTGAATCACGGCGGCATGAGTCTCATCCGTCTTGAAGAAACTCATGAATCTTTCCTCTTATTTTCTACTTTCCCTTACTACTAAGTATTTTATTTTGCTAGGACAATAACACTTAAAAGCCTTCTTTTGATAATCGCCAAGCTAGGTTAACTGAATTAGTAAACTAGAGTTTTTTTTGAAGAATGTATTACACTTTCTTTGTGGGATCGATAAATGGTACTCTTGAATTGCATTATCAGCTGACACGTGCACTTGGGTCATATGGTTGACTTACGTCCCAGTAAGTCTTAGCTACTCAAGTTGTTAGCTTCGTTGTTCGGAAAAGTCGTCAATAATTGTTTCTGGTTCTAGAAAAACTTTAATTAAAAATTTTAAGATCTACGTTTCACATTTTTTTATTTTCTTATTTTATTTAGTATTTTTTGTATTACATCTGTATTTTTATTGTTTTTTTTTGCAGGAGTTAAGAAAATTAAAATGATTAAAAAATAAAAAGATTAAAAAAACTTTAAAAAGCCAAAAAACCAAAAATACATTGTTATTTTTATCTTGATTTTGTTTTTTATTTTATATTGTACTTGTATTTATTTATTTTTTTGAAAAAAAAATATTTCAACACACACTGAGGAAAATAATTTTATATTTTTGGAAGAGTATAACAACATNTTCACATTTTTTTATTTTCTTATTTTATTTAGTATTTTTTGTATTACATCTGTATTTTTATTGTTTTTTTTTTTTTTTGCAGGAGTTAAGAAAATTAAAATGATTAAAAAATAAAAAGATGAAAAAAAATGTAAAAAGCCAAAAAACCAAAAATACATTGTTATTTTTATCTTGATTTTGTTTTTTATTTTATTTTGTACTTGTATTTATTTATTTTTTTGAAAAAAAAATATTTCAGCACACACTGAGGAAAATAATTTTATATCTTTGGAAGAGTATAACAACACATTGATGGCAAAGCTTTGCAATCTTTATGCCCCTGACATAGGAGCTATGTTTGACCACCCCTCTTCCTATACCTACAGCCTTAACTAAACTACTTATCGAAACTGTAATTAAAATATTTGTGAAATTAGTGTAGAAAACCAAGTTTGGGGGAGAACTTAAGCTAACCCTATAAAAAATTGGAACAATTGGGATAGGGACCACATTTGCAAAGCTCAATCTTGGTAATTTACCCTAAAATCTATAATTAGAGAGGATAACCCATCATTAGAAGAATTGTTATTAAATTTGATAAATGAATCAAAAAACCTACACCTAAAATTGGTTGACCTACACAAACTTCAATTGGAACAAAAATAAGCTTAGAGTTGACAATCAATAATGGGAGAGCCCCCAAGTCGATCGTGTAGAAAGTTGAAATAACTAGGATAGTGACTACCCTGAAGAAGATGAGGTTTTGGAGGAATTAGTGATAAACTTGGGAAAAGGGTTACAAAGCCAAACTGATGCCCATAGAAACATAGAAAATCAAGTTGTGCATTTCGATAATATTTTAAGCAATAAGTCCCATAGGATGGTAAAAGTAGTTGATAGCCAAATTTTAGAATCAAAGGATTTAGACCCCGAAGAGCAAGTTGTGTTGGAAAATTTTTGTTAGAGGATGACTGAGGAAGAATCATCTCTTCTTTATAAGGCAACCTCTAACATAGCTAGGGAGATAGTTGAGCTTGTAGAACCAATCATAGGAGTGCTCCAAGTGGAAAAGTTTGAAAACAACCCAAGGAAAGAGAGTGACCTAGTATAGTTAACCCTTGAACCTGAAAAACATAGGGAGAACCCAATAAAAAATTTAGGAAACGTTGGCATATCTGAGACGCTTTATTTCTAATCTCTCAAGTAGGTGTCAACCTTTCTCTGCATTAATTAAAAATGATGCCAAATTTGGACTCTCTTTTGAGATTGATCATTAACTTGAGTCAACACCTAAAATTGAGTTTGGTCGAATTCATACCTAAACCATTCATCAGGGCGCAAGGCCTCATCTTGAGGATTGTTGGGACCAATCAAAGCTACCATAACCATCTAATTGAGGCCTCCCCTCTCAAACAAATGTATTGAACTCCAACCCTAATTTGAGCCTATTTTCACTCTCAATACATATTTACTATATTTCATACCATATAATACGTATAGATAGGTTCATCTTGAGTAGACGAAGCTCTAGGAACAAACCCCATGAGATTTGGTTGAGTCTAGGGGGAGATCTTAAGGTTTGAGTGTGGACGGTTCTCGGGTTAGCCTATTTGAGGACGATGACAGGGAGCCGTTCGATTGCGCTTTTATCTCATCAATCGACGAGATCTAGTCGGATGAACTCTTGATACGTGAAACGCAGGCTGGTGGCATGCCAAGGTGGAAAGCGCAGCAAATTGGAGCGCGTTGCATCGTCGTTCAGAGCTACCTAGGATGAGGTGGTGCCGCACATTTAAATAGAAAAAATAGGGATTTAATTAATTAAANCAGGGTAGTCACTATCCTAGTTATTTCAACTTTCTACACGATCGACTTGGGGGCTCTCCCATTATTGATTGTCAACTCTAAGCTTATTTTTGTTCCAATTGAAGTTTGTGTAGGTCAACCAATTTTAGGTGTAGGTTTTTTGATTCATTTCTCAAATTTAATAACAATTCTTCTAATGATGGGTTATCCTCTCTAATTAGAGATTTTAGGGTAAATTACCAAGATTGAGCTTTGCAAATGTGGTCCCTATCCCAATTGTTCCAATTTTTTATAGGGTTAGCTTGAGTTCTCCCCCAAACTTGGTTTTCTACACTAATGTCACAAATATTTTAATTACAGTTTCGATAAGTAGTTTAGTTAAGGCTGTAGGTATAGGAAGAGGGGTGGTCAAACATAGCTCCTATGTCAGGGGCATAAAGATTGCAAAGCTTTGCCATCAATATGTTGTTATACTCTTCCAAAAATATAAAATTATTTTCCTCAGTGTGTGTTGAAATATTTTTTTTTCAAAAAAATAAATAAATACAAGTACAATATAAAATAAAAAACAAAATCAAGATAAAAATAACAATGTATTTTTGGTTTTTTGGCTTTTTAAAGTTTTTTTAATCTTTTTATTTTTTAATCATTTTAATTTTCTTAACTCCTGCAAAAAAAAACAATAAAAATACAGATGTAATACAAAAAATACTAAATAAAATAAGAAAATAAAAAAATGTGAAACGTAGATCTTAAAATTTTTAATTAAAGTTTTTCTAGAACCAGAAACAATTATTGACGACTTTTCCGAACAACGAAGCTAACAACTTGAGTAGCTAAAACTTACTGGGACGTAAGTCAACCATATAACCCAAGTGCACGTGTCAACTGATAATGCAGTTCAAGAGTACCATTTATCGATCCCACAAAGAAAGTGTAATACATTCTTCCAAAAAAAACTCTAGTTTACTAATTCAGTTAACCTAGCTTGGCGATTATCAAAAGAAGGCTTTTAAGTGTTATTGTCCTAGCAAAATAAAATACTTAGTAGTAAGGGAAAGTAGAAAATAAGAGGAAAGATTCATGAGTTTCTTCAAGACGGATGAGGCTCATGCCGCTGTGATTTGGGGATAGTGATGATCGTGGTTTTTCTAAATATTTTTTCTATGTAATTTTTGTCAAACAGAGACAAGATACTCTGTATGCCTATTTTTAGGTCAAAAAAAGTCTAGAATCTATAAAGTTGAGGCTTTCTCAATCCCCATATTCCACATGACTTTTCTGATCCCTTGGCATTACTACTGAATTCAACTTGAATATATTTATTCTCTCATAATTTTGTTATTAACTTTTTGTTTCCACTACACAGCTTTTAGAGGTTATAGTTTCACAAAATATTTTAACTTTTTAGTTGGCTAGACTAGGAGTAAATGAAGATGAAAGGTTAACCAACAACATAGGTCTAAAAAGCTCAAGAAAATAATTAACAGAAAAACATTATGGAAAACTAATGATAAATCCACTACTCCCAACATCATAGAGATACAAAGTAAAGCTTAGCTACTCATTCCAGAGAAAGTTTGCTGACCTCTTGGTTTAGTTTTTCCTCTTTAGTAGCCTAGGGTCTAGCCATAGGACTTTTCTGTTGACTATTCTTAGAGAACTAAAAAAGTAACCATCATCATTAGAAATTATAAACTCTTCTGTACTGAACTTGAAGTTCCAAATATTGGTCCTAACCTCTAGCACTTAGAAGGTGGGGTCAATATGGGAGAGCTCAAGATGAGTCTCCATAAGACTGCTTGACTTTAGGGCTGACCCTGGGTGTTGGTCTGGAGCTGTTCACTCACTTTTCACTCACTTGCACTTACTGTCACTCACTTTCACCCCCATTCACTCACAACCCCAAACCCAAGCTTGTTGACTTTCACCCCTTGATCTTTTGGGAGACTCATGTAGATGGTCTCCTAGACCCTCTAGCCCTATGTTGGGATTTAGCTAGCACCAGTACATAGAGGACCCAAATGGAGATTTCGTTGGTCCGTGGCTTAAATCAGGATGGTTGGCACCTCAATCTCAGCAATTACCCAATTCAACATTTTCTCCCCGAAACTAATTTGGACTCTTCAATTGACCTCAATTTGATCTTAATTTGCTCCCATTTGAATCCTAAACTCTTGATAACGATCGTACACATTAAATTGGACCTTTAATTGGCCTTGGTCAAGCCTCAGTTTCATTCAGTTTCCGCCCACATTCAAAATCCCCAAATTGACTATGTCCCCAAATTCCACCAAATTGAAT